>JADRCD010159246.1:0-16258 GCA_019843815.1 Montemys delectorum | reverse complement strand
CTACTTGATATTATGCTTATTTCTCAAGATGGAGAATTTTAAAATATACCAATTAAGCCTATTTAATGTTGACTCCCCACCCCCAAAGACATACATGAAGTGGAGGTCCCAAAGGAAGATGTTGCTGCAGAATATTGCATCAGGTTTTTGGGAGAACTGCTGACTCAGGAGACACTGCCCATAGGTTGAGCTGTCTCTCTTTTACAGTTCAAATGAAGCTGAAGAATTCAGCCTATGTGAGAACCATGAATAATAATGAATCATTTTATAGTGAAATTATATTTTTTATTGTTTTAATTTAAACTCATGAAATAAATACAGGTTGATCTTTTTGAGTTTTGGGACATATAACACTTATGATTCTAATGTAAAGACACAAGGAATTTTTTCCATATTTCTGGTTTGATTATAATATTTGCAGATTTGGTTTATTTTTCCATTTTTATTCTTTCATATTGTATGTTGTTTTTCAGTGTGACAATATCTTTCATAAATTGGGTAAATATATAATTATTGCTTCTTATGAAAAAAAAATCTTAATCCTTAGAGACTATCAATCCATTATCTTTTAGCCAAAGGCAAATGTACTTGGTGATGTTATTTTAGTTAAAGATTATGAGATGTAGAGATTTCATTGGTTCTCTGTGTGGGTCTGAAATACTTTCAGAAGTTCTTGCAACAGAAAGTTGCAAGATGGTGATATGAAAGCAATGATAACAGAGACAGAGCAGTGACTCAATAAAAAAGCAAATGGCAAAGTGGAGGAGCCACAACCCAAAGAATACAGGCATCCTTCCAGAAGTTCAAAGATATAAAATAAAACGAAAGTAGAAAATGATTTCCTCCTGAGCTTTCAGATATCTTGATATTAGTCAACAGAAACTTCAGAGTTCATAAGTAGTGATGCAATAAAACTGTGCTTTCAAACCGCCTAGTCTATAGTAGTACAGTAGCAATAGAACACTGACACAGAATTGAAGTCGGGGGTATAGGTGCATGTATCTCTGGGACAACTGCACTGACTCAGTTAAGTTCTTTCTGGTTGTATGGCTGATATTTGAAAATTAATAAAGTTATGTCTAATATATCACATTAGTTAATGAAAGAAAGTCAAGATTGAGCAGAATAAAAATTTCTCTTCATCAGAAGTCAGTCTCTAGGTGTGGAGTGTTAAGACTAATTTGCTAGAAAAAGAAAATGGTAGGTTTTGTGAGCTAGGAACTCTCAAGTTCCTGCCAGTGCTTCCTTCCTACTGTGGATGAATGTTACTCTAGATTCCTCAACAGCCCCCACCATTCATAATTGTTATAACGAAATCAAACCTGCACCACCCAGATTATTCTTCCCTTTCCTGATGCTAGGGTATACGTTCCTGCGTGGCGTTCAGAACAAGTGCTTCAGTAGGGTAGACTCTGATATTACTGACCAGAACACAGTAATTCAGTCTGAATAAGACTGACTGCATCACCTGACTCTGGAAGGGAAAACTTGTGACGCAGATTCTTATTATAAAAAGAACATATTTCTACTGTGATCCTTAGGACTTTTTTGCTTTTAAGTTGAAAATTTATGTGGACTAAATTGTTAAAATTATTACATATGCACATAGTATGAGTTAGATATAATTTAATGACCTTGAAAGCATTCAGATATCTGGCAGTATAGTTTAACATCAGAACACATACA
Organism: Montemys delectorum; assembly: GCA_019843815.1. Lineage (NCBI taxonomy): Eukaryota > Metazoa > Chordata > Mammalia > Rodentia > Muridae > Montemys > Montemys delectorum. Next base: position 14,572 of record JADRCD010159246.1, on the reverse strand, counting down.
GAGCAAGCTCTAAGCCTTAGATTTGATATTTAGATTCCACTTCCCCAAACCATGTACATCACAGAGAAATATGCAAAGGCTCATCTAATTGTACAGCAATATTATTATGTATATCTACTTTATGCAAACTAAATTTATAGACTATTTTAAATATGTTTTTAATTCTGTGATTTTTGTGACTTTACTATTTGAAATTTTGTACTTTTTCATTCATAAGTCATCTAAAATAATGCTATACCCCAATATCAACTAAAACCAAATAAAAGCTAATAATAAGCCAAGCAGTGGCTTCCACTGCCCAAGGAAAATTACAGTGTCTTCTCCTTTTGTGCTTAATAACATTATGACAAATCTGAGGTTTGAGAGAGTTATTCCCTGTGCACTTTAAAAATGTAAGAAACAAGGACAGGAATTAATCACAATGGTCAAGAAACAAGCCCAAAGAAAAGAATAGAACTTTCTCCGGCATAATTTTGTTTTTTACAAGTTCATGTTCTTACTCTCCCCTTCCCAATCTGTTCTTTAAAATTAATGCTTGAGGCTGGTAGAAGAGAAACATTGTTTGTTTGTTCAGAGTTGTATATTTTTCCCTTTATTAGGATGATGTCATTGTTATTACAAAATGCTATGCTTAATTGTAATTTAAAACAACTTGAAATAATTGTAACATAATATGGCATTAAATGAAAAGTTATTGTGTAGGTAAGCATGACAATGGATCAATGGGAGGAAAATCTGATATTTTTGCAATGGATTCATCATTAGATAAATGAATGTAATGGCTAATTTTTATGCAAAGCAACAACTGCTTGTTAGACTGCAGAAGGAAGAATGGCTTCACGACAGAGTTTACTTTCTGTTGGTGAGACTGAGAATATTGCTTACTAGTATATCTGTAAATATCTGTAATGAAGTAGACATTGCCATGTCTGCTACAGACAAAAAACATGAATATTGTTGAAGAACTGCTGTGACTATGTGTTGTGAATATAGATAACTGTCCCAGTAAGGAGGCAAGGGCAAAAAGATTTTCACTGTTCCACCAGAGCCAAGGCTACATCAAGAGACACAGAATACTGTTCTTGGCCTTTGTTACATTTCAGAGGTTAAAAGCAAGTTGCAATTGCTGGAGACACTGCACATTTAACACAGGACTTGGATAATTTGAACTGGATCTGAATTGAAAGCCTCCTTCTCTGAAGACTGGCTTTCATAGTAACATACAGTGCTATGGCAGCTATCAATGGAAGGAAGGAAGTGTTAGTCTAGCCAGGTCTGATACTTGTGAAACACGTATCAGCATGGCAAAAGATCTCTGAAGGTGCAGTGATGGGACTCACATGTTGGCAGAAAGGAATTAAAAAATTCCTTCTAGAGCAGTGATTTTCAACATTTCTAATACTATGACCCTTTAATACAGTTAGTCGTGGTCTAGTGACTCCCAACCATAAAATTATTTTCATTGCTACTTCATAATTAGAATTTGGCTAAAGTGAACATCTGATATGCAGGACATTTGATGTGCAACCACCAAAGGGATCACAATTACAGGTTGAAAACCACTATCCTAAAGAATGTAGGGAATACCTCAACATAGTAAAAGCTATATACCTGAACCTCACAGCAAACATCATCTTAAGCAGAGAAACGCTTGAAAAGGTCCCACTATCAAAAACAAGATAGGAATGTCCACTATCTACACTCATTTTTAACACTGTATTCAAAGTATAAGCTGTAGCAACAAGGCAAGAGAAGTGAATTAAAGTGCTATAAACAAAGACAGAAGAAAAAGTTCCCTCTTTGCAGATGATATGATACTATACATTAGAGAACCCCAAAAATTACATCAGAAAACTTCTAGGAAGGATAAACAAATTCAGCAATATGGCAGGATAAATGTGCACAAATTAATAACATTTCTATATAGTAAAAACAAATATACAGAAGAACATGGACATTCTCCCATTCACATCAGTCTCCAAGTAATAAAATCCTTAGAAATAAACCTAATCAAAGTGAAGAATTTCTGCAATGAAAATGTTAAACCTTGAAGAAAGAAACAGAGGAAGACACTAGAAAACTGAAAGGCATACATGCTTATGGATCAGTAAAATCAAGATGAAGAAAGAGACCATCCTACCAAAATATATTTATGGATTCAGCCATTCTCCATTAAAGTTGTCATGTCATTCTTTGCAGAATCACAAAGAAACCAGAGAACAGAACAACCCTGAGGGGGGAAAAAAAAACCAATTACAGGTCTCAGGATATATTAAATACCACAGTACTAAAAGCAATGTGAAATTGGCACAAAGGACAATGTAAGAAAATTGAAGACCCAAACATGAGCACAGATAATTTAGCCGCTTAATATTTGACAAAGATGCCAAACTATATATTGGGAAAAAATTATCATACATCAACAAATGTTGCTGTGAAAACCAGATATTTACATGCACCAGAAGGAAATTAGACCTGTATCTATCACCTTGACCTGGAACAAAAACTAATTTCACTTAGATCAAAAACCTAAGGCTGAAACTTGAAACACTGATAGTATTAGTAGAAAACAAAGGCAGTATTGTAAATGATATTGGTGTAGGAAAACCCTTCCTGAATAGGACTCCATTTATCCAAGAATTAAGGCCAACAATTGAAAAGGACTTCATGAAACCAAAAAGCCTCTGCACACCTATGGAAACATTCAGCCAGGTAAACAGGAAGCCTGGAGAGGGAAAAATCTTGGCCAGCTACACATCTCACAAAGGATTACTATCCAGAATATACAAGAACTGAGAAAACAAAGTAAAAAATATCCCCCAAACCAAACGACCACGTCAAACAAATAGGACTTATAACCTGGAAAGAAAAAATAATTAGCTAAGAAATATCTCAAAAGTTGATCATCATCCCTAGAAATTAGAGAAATGCAAACCAAAACATGTTTGAGTCAGAATGACAAAGTGAAATAACCTGCTACAAATTCTGCAGGGGATATAGAAAGGGTACCCTCATTCACTGCTAATGGGATTGCAAATTGATTCAGCCACTATGGAAATTGGTGTGAAGAATTCTCAAAAAGCTAAAAGTAAAACCACCATAGGACACTGCTAAACCACTCCTGAACATAAGGCCAAAGATATGACATCCCATTCAATGGATAACAGCTTATCCATGTTCATCACTGCTCTATTCTTGAGAGCAAGGTAGTAGACACAACCTTACTGTTCTTCAACTGGAATTGCTAATAAAAATGTGGTATATATACAATATTCAGGTGTAAAAAAAAGTAAAATCATGTACCTTGCAGATATATAGAAAAGCTCATATTGAGTAAGGCAAAATCAGACCCAGAAAGACAAACATTACATGTTCTCTTTATTGGAGGGTTCCTACCTCTAAATCTTCATATGTAAATACATAGTCTGAACCATAGAAAGTAAAAATGTAAAGGGAACACTGCTATGCTAGCAGTGTCCAGGAGCAATAGGCATGAGATTAGCATGGTACAAGTGACCTGACCAGCAATTAGGAAAGTAAGTACTCCTCAGAGAGGATGAAGGAGGTAAATATGGAAATAGATGGGAAGACCATTAAGGGAAACAGCAGGATATAAGTGATCTAATAGGGAAAGTCAGAAAAGGTAAATATAGTAGCAATATCAGAAGCAATGTCCGTAAAATATCATTAACTTGGCTGATGAAATGGAGCTGAACAAGGATGCTATTTTTGAATATGACTAACTGGACAGAGAAAATCTCAGTGGAGGTCAACCCTACACAAAAAGCTATAGGCAACTGTGGAAGTCTGGGAGTGAGAAAGATGGTCTTCCACAGGGAAGAACACAGTGATTGTTTTGTTCAATGTCAAGCAGTCAGCCCTGAAAACATACATACAGATGGCATTTTATGGGCTGAACAAGTTATATTTAGCAATACATATGTATATAAGTATGTGTACATTCAATAGTTGTTAGTTTAAAAAAAGAGATCATGAAATTTCAGGAGAGCAAGGAGGGGCATGTGGGATGGTTTAAGGAGAGGAAAGAAAGAGGAGAAATGTAATTCAATTAAAATTCTAGAATTACAAAATAAATACAATAAGAAAATCTGCTCCTGCCATCTTACTACATAAGCATAGTTCCTTATAATATTCTTAAATGTATTTTTAAGTAACAGTCAAGAACTTTGTGCGTGTTGTGTGTATGTATTGAAAAAGATGTACAGATTTTGCCTATAATTTTTTTATTCAGAAAGACATCTTGAAACATTCTCATTTGGATTGATTCTACATATATTATTGCCATACAACAGGACAAAAGTAATTCTCTTGAGTCAGTTAAATGTGAAATTTATTGCTGTGGGCATCGCAGCAATAGGGCTGGAGAGATAACTCAGAAGTTAAGAACACTTGCTACAGTAATGAGGACTGGTATAGAGACAACCGCACCTGAAGCAGGCAGCTTGCACATGGCTGTGACTTCAGCTCCAAGGTATAGAATTTTCTTATGACCTCTGTGGGCACTGGTGTCCATAATCTCCTACACAGAGGCACATGCACACAGACGCATCATAAGATATTAAAGCGGAACCTCAGTTTCTACTGTGTTTGTATTGGAGATATTTCTACTTAGTGATCACTTAAGAGCCTTCTATGCTTTTGTTCCAGAGTTAACTGTAGTGAGCATCACAGGAGGCAAAACTGTAATCAAGCATTACACATCCATCTTCTAGCAATAGGGTGGTCAGTCACTTGGGTTATTTAAGGACAGTTCCCTTCAGCCTTTAAAAGTGAAGATAAGAAAAATGGTTATTCTCATGTGTGTGATTTTATTTTATTATATAGAAGACACAAGCTGATCACACATGTTAATTTATTCATCATTGTTTCAGTGGTGCTCTATTATTATCTCTCCATTTGAATGAACCTGTGAAAGTACAATCTTAGTGAAGTCCTAAAGCAGATGATATAAAGGAGACTGAGAAATGCAAATCTATTTTAGGGTACTTTCCCCTTGTACAACACAAAACCAAAATCTTGGTATTCTGCTTAGCCATTTAGTAAGTATACCTTGAATTCACTAATAAATAAAACTTGACACCATTCTTCTATACATTCATTGCGAACTTAAAACTATTCAATTTATTGCAGACACAGGGGATGGAATAGAGACCGAGAGAACGACCAACCAATAACTGGCCCAATTTGAAACCCATCCCATGGACAAGCACAAATTCCTGACACTCTTAATGATATTCTGTTAAGCTTGCAGGCAGGAGCATGTTGTACTTTGAGAGGCTCTAACTCGCAGCTGACTCAGCCAGATACAGACACTCACAGGCACACACTGGATGGAGCTTGAGGACTCTTATGGAATAATAGGAGGAATGATTTTAGGCCCCAAAGGGGATAGAAACTCTATAGGAAGACCAATAGAGTCAACTAACTTAGAGCCATGGGGCTCTCAGAATCTGAACGACCAACCAAAGAATATACATAGGCTGGACCTAGGCTTCTCTGCACATTCGTAGCAGATATCCAGCTTGGTCTTCCTGTGGATTCTAAACAACTGGAGCCAGGATTATCTTAAAAATAGTTGTCTGAATGTGGGGTATATTCTTCTAGCTGGGCTGCCTTGTAGGGTCTCAGTGGGAAAGGAAGCATCTAACCTTGCCTTACAGAGACTTGAAGGTGGGGAGGTACACAGGAAAATCCCTACCAGCTCAGAGGAAAAGGGGATAGGGGAAGAATTGTGGGAGGGGGTAATCAGGAGTAGGTAATAAGCACGATGTAAAGTGAATAAGTAAAAAGTCTTTAATTTAAAAACTAACTCAATTTACATCACTGTCAAAAGAATTATGGATTTGATTGTCACTTTATACAATGGTATTAAGCTGGAGCAGATATGATATGAATCAAGTGGTTTTAGCACATAAAGATAAAGAAGATATATTCATTCTTACAGCTATCAAAAACTATACCTGAAGATTTGTGGCAATCTTGTAATGATGATGGTCAATGACCGAACTTATGTAGCACAATGGTAGCACTTCAAGTCAGAGACCTATCCCCCTATGAAACCATCTCCACTATAACAACTCTTATTTTTGTCATTCCCTTATTGTAGATCTCCATCTAGCTACAAGGCTAGCCTTGAATTTACAGAGACCAATCTGCCTCTACCCTCTACCTCTCAAGTGCTAGGATTAAAGGTGTGTATGACCATCAAACAAGAGATGTGGTTCTATCTGAACCATTACTTCCCAACACTTAAACTTCCAATGTTTCTTCCATTCTACCAATCACTATGTATTGTGTTGATATACTATGCCTCAGTGCCTACCGATACCCACACATCATCTATGGATTTTTAGTTTCTTCTAGGAAAATACTTATAACCTTATGGTTATCTTTTTTATTAAGTACATAATATCTGATAGGATAATTTGAATACATATTAATGAATGTCCAATTAAACATAGGATTTATTTACCATATCTTATATAAGCCTCATAATAAAAATATAAGGAGTCACATATTATATTGGCCAATATTATATCTAGTACCAGTACACTGTGTTTTAAAATGCAGATATGTTTATAGGATAAGGTAAGAATTTTCCTCTTTTTAAAAATTTTATAAAAACAGAATAAAGCTGTAATATGAGACAGCACTGCAGATTGCCCTTCAGGGTAATGATTGAAGTTTGAAAATGGGCAATTCTTAGTATATGGAAGATCTTTCCTGGAAATTTGAGGAGGGGAGAATACTTATGTAGGAGTTTTGAGACTTCCCAGCATGCTACTTAGAACAGCTTAGATAGTGTAGCCTCGCCTTCTACTTTTCTGTTTTTTAGTTAACAAGAACTTTTAAATGAAAAAAATAACCTAATGAATGAGAATCTTGGACCAAGTCATAGTGTAATGATTGTTTTCAAAGATCAGTACCCATTCCAAAGGGGAACTCACCAACACCTAGAAGACAAGATCCTCATCTAATCCAAATACTCCCTCAGCTGTTTTACGATTATTGTCAAATACAAAAGTAAATATCAAAGAAAAACCACCCAAAATTATGACCAAACTTTAAGAAAGTGAGATCATAGCTTTAAAAAAAAATAAACATTTGTAAAACAGCATTAGCAAAGCCAATAGAATCATTGTAATAAAAGACTTTGGGAAAAAGATAAATGTGCCCAAAGTCTATTGGAAAATTATAGAATATAAAAATATGTGATCTTTTTGTGATAGACAAAAGTCCTCAAATAGAAGCTCTGAGATCTTTCTCTAAAATCTTAGAAACAAATTAGGGTGTTTAATCCCAAGCATACTTTGCAGTTGTAATTAAGTTTCTAATTACATTTCATAAGGCTATTCAAATGGTCACAATCTGATCCAAGGACTCACAAAAGGTAGTGTTTTCTTCATGTCTAGGAACTGAACTGATGATGACTGTTTTAAATGTGGGAGGGACTTGTAAAACATCCTAGGAAGAGGACTCTATGGGCAGAAAACCTGGCTGAACATCAATAAATAACTATGTATGTATGTCTTATGTATGTATGTATACATGTATTTGTGTATTAAAAGAAAAACTTGGTCATAAATTTTAAAAAGTGCAGAGAGGGAGTAAAAGGGAGGTACAGAGGGAGGAAAAGGAAGGTCAAATATATTTTCTACTGTTGAGACCTAAGGTACTACTATCATACTAACATTTAGAGATACATTAACAGTGTATTGTTGGTCTTGAAACAATTATAATTGCTTTGAATGACAGAAGCAGAGAAAAATTTATTCAACTTCTATTTCAGGTCAATAATCAACTCTAACACATTTATGCCATTTTATTATCTAGCATTATTCAAAACTGATGTTATATGAGATATCAAGAGTGAAATTAATATATTCATTTGATTATTAATTAATTAATCAAAATAGTGTCTTGCTATGTAGTTTTACCTGGCCTTGAACTCTAGGTATAGCCTGGGTTGTCTTTGAAAGTGATGTAATCTTTCTTAACTTCATAAGTGCTGGGGTTACAACAGTGAACTACCACAGTGAGCTCTGAAGAACTTCAAAGTCACATCAAACTCTACATTTTTATATTCCAAATAAATAATCTTGACATCTTCTGGCTGCACTTTCTGGATTATTTTTTTACTTTTCTTTTATGAAGGCTACCTTCAGGCCTGGTCTTTCACACATCTGAACCATTTAGAAGCAAAAGCAGAGTCTCCCCTCCTCTCAATATGCTTTTCATCATTAACCCTGTCAAAGGGTTTTACTGCTGTGAACAGACACCATGACCAAGGCAAGGCAACTCTCATAAAAACAACATTTAATTGGGACTAGCTTACAGGTTCAGAGGTTCAGTCTGTTTTTTTATTAGATATTTTCTTTATTTACATTTCAGATGTTATGCATTTCCTGTTTTCCCCTCCGGGAAAAAAAAAAACAAAAAAACAAAAAAAACAAAACCAAAAACCCTATTCTCTCTTCCCTCCCTCCTGGTCACCAACCCACCCTCCCTCACTTCCTGGCCCTGGCATTCCCTTACACTGGGGCATAGAGCCTTCACAGGAACAAGGGCCTCTCCTCTCTTTGATGACCAATTAGGCCATGCTCTGCTATATATGCAGCTGGAGGCATGATTCCCACTATGTGTACCCCTTAGTTGGTGGTTTAGTCCCTGGGAGTTCTAGGGGTACTAGTTAGTTCATATTGTTGTTCCTCCTATGGGGCTGCAAATACCTTCAGCTCCTTAGGTCCTTTCTTTAGCTCCTTCACTGGGGACCCTGTGTTCAGTCCAATGGGTGGCTATGAGCCTCTACTTCTGTATTAGTTGGGTACTGGCAGAGCCTCTCAGGAGACAGCTATATCAGGCTCCTGTCAGCCAACACTTGCTAGAATCCACAATAGTGTCTCAGTTTGGTGATTGTATATGGGAAAGATCCCCAGGTGGGGCAGTCTCTGAATTTCTGAATTTCTGTGCTAATATCCACTTATCAGTGAGTGTATTCCATGTGTATTCTTTTGTGATTGGGTTACCTCACTCAGGATGATATTCTCCAAATCCATCCATTTCCCTAAAACTTTCATAAATTCATAGTTTTTAATAGCTGAGTAGTATTCCATTGTGTAGATGTACCACATTTTCTGTACCCATTCCTCTATTGAGGGACATCTGGGTTCTTTCCAGCTTCTGGTTTATTATAAATAAGGCTGGTATGAACATAGTGGAGCATGTGTCCTTATTACATGTTAGAGCATCTTCTGGGTATATGCCCAGGAGTGGTATAGCTGGGTCCTCAGGTAGTTGTATGTTCACTTTCTGAGGAACCACCACACTGATTTCCAGAGTGGTTGTACCAGTTTGGAATCACGTCAGCAATGAAGGAGTGTTCTTCATTCTCCACAACCTTGCCAGCATCTGTTGTCACCTCAGTTTTTGATCTTAGCCATTATGACTGATATGAGGTAGAATCTCAGGATTGTTTTGATTTACATTTCCCTGATGACTAAGGATGTTGAACATTTCTTTAGGTGCTTCTCATCCTTTCACTATTCCTCAGTTGAGAATTCTTTGTTTACCTCTGTACCCCACTTTTAAAAAGGTTATTTGGCTCTCTGGATAGTGAAAAGTATTCTCAACAATAAAAGAACTTCCAGTGGAATCACCATCCCTGACCTCAAGCTGTACTACAGAGCAATTGTGATACAAACTGCATGGTATTGGTACAGTGACAGGCAGGTTGATTTATGAAATAGAATTGAAGACCAAGAAATGAACCCACAGTCCTATGGTCACTTGATCTTTGACAAATTATATAAATCCATCCAGGGGAAAAAGGCAACATTTTCAACAAATGATGCTGGCTCAACTGGCGGTTAGCATGTAGAAGGATGCAAATTGATTCGTTCTTATCTCCAAGTAGATCAAGGTCTTTTACATAAAACCACATATACTGAAACTAATAAGAAAGTGGGGAAGAGCCTTGAGCACATGGGTACAGGGAAAATTTCTTGAACAGAACACCAATAGCTTATGCTCTAAGATCAAGAATTGATAAATGGGACCTCATAAAATTGCAAAGCTTCAGTGAGGCAAAGGACACTGGCAAGAGGACAAAACGGCAACCAACAGATTGGGAAAAGATCTTTACCAATTCTACATCTGATAGAAGTTCAGTATATTACCATCAAGGTCAGAACATGGCAGCATCCAGGGAGTACAAGCTGAGAGTTCTACATCTTCATCTGAAGGCTGCTGGCAGAATACTCACTTCCAGGCAGCTAGGATGATGGTCTTAAAGCCCACACCCACAGTGACACACCAAATCCAACAAGGCCATACCACCTAATAGTGCCACTCTCTGGTGTAAGCATATACAATCACATTCCACTCCCTGCCCCCCCATAGGCTTGTTCAAGAATATGAGTCTATGAGGGTCATACCTAAACTTAGCATAATGCAAAACAAATTTAGTCCAAATTCCAGAGTCCTTATAGTCTACAGCAGTTTCAGCAATGTTAAAAGTCCAAAGTTCACGGTTTCATCTGAGATGCATCCAGTCACTTAACTGTAATCCCCAAAGCAATATAGAAAACCATCTGGACAAAGTGCAAATTCTGCATCTCCATGTCTTATGTCAAAGTGGTCTTCAGATATCCAACTCCTTTTTCATCTTTGTTGACTGCAACAAATTTCATTCTCCTGGGCTGGTTCCACTCTCTGTTAGCAGCTTTCCTCAGCAGATAGCCCTTTACTCTGACATCTCAAACATCTTGGGGTCTCCAAAGCATCTTCAATTTTACAGCTCCTTGTATCAATGTCTTGGATATACACATGATGTTCTGGGCTCTTTCCAAGGGCTGGCATCACTTTTTTCCAGTTCTGCTCTCTGTAGCACTGTAAGCTCAGGTTGATCCACTCCACTGCTGCAGCTGTTCTTGGTGATCATCCCATGGTACTGGCATCAGCAATACACTGGAGTCTTCTGCAGCAATTAGGCTTCACCAATAGCATCTCATAGACTCTCTTTATGGTGTCAAGGTCCCTTCAGTCCTGGGACATCAACTGCAATTGAGATTGCACCTTCACCAATGGACTTCCATGGCCTCTCATACTGCCAAGCCTCAGCTGCTCTTCATGATGCCTTCATGCCTTCAAAATCAGTACCACCTGGGTGACTCTTAGAAATTACTAAGTACAACTTGGCTACCTCTGGAACATAGCTTCTTTGTGCTCTCAGAAAAATAAAAAACTTCCCAGAAGATTTCACCTCAGTGATGTTGGCCTCTTCTATATCACTTCTAACTTCTTAGCTCCAGCTAACCAGCATCAATTGTCCCAGTAGTCTTCTCCTCTTTACTATAAAGCCAGAGCCACATGGCCAAAGCTGCCAAATTCTGCTGTTTTCTGGGATTGGAACATGGCCCCCTTGTTCTTTTACATTATCACCATCTTTCTCTTTTCCAAATCCTTTACTAAGCTTGGCTGTCTTGGAACTTGTTCTGTAGACTGACTTTTTTTCATCAGCAGGCATGTTTCCTAAACACTGGGATTAAAGTTGTGATCTACCAAGCCTGGATATAAGTTTTTCTTCACCTAGAACTTGCTCTGTTCCTGGCTGGCCTTGAACTCAGAGATCTGTTTGGCTTTATCTCCTGGGATTAAAGGTATGTACCACCAAGCCTTGATCTAAATTTAGCTGGGTAGGATCTTGTCCCCAAGTTCCATTTCCTTAATCTGCTATCTCTCAGAACATAGGATTTGGCTCCATTTTACTTCCTGGTGCCCCTTTGATACTTGAACAGTATATTTTATATTTTTCATTTCTAAGCTTGCTACATTTGTTCAAAATATTCTTCATGAGACTTAGTCAGAGAACAAAGTCTATGCTGAGCTTTTCTGAAACTTGCTTCGTCAATGTGATTAATATAAATCATTTTAACTTAGCCTCAGGTAGACTCTTCAGACAAGGGCAAAAAGCAGCAGCACTCTTCACCAAAATATCAGAAAAACGGGCTCTATACCACTTACTAAAATTCATCTTGGACACTTCTTGGGCCTGGTCTGCACAGTTCAATTTACTCTCAGCAACAAAGTCTTCCATATTTCTACTAGGATAACCCATTAAATCCCATTTAAAGCATCCCATGACCTTCCAAATCAAAAGTTCCAAAATCCACATTCTTCCAAACAAAAACACAGTCAGGTCTGTCAGAGCAAATACCCCAGTCCCTGGTACCAACTTCTGTCTTAGTTAGGGTTTTACTGCTGTGAACAGACACCACGACCAAGGCAAGGACGACATTAACCGTGGCTGGCTTACAGGTTCAGAGGTTCAGTCTAGCATCATCAAGGCCAGAACATGGCAACATCCAGGCAGGAGAAGCTGAGAGTTCTGCATCTTCATCTGAAGGCTGCTGGCAGAATATTTACTCCCAGGCAGCCAGGATGTGGCCTTAAAGCCCACATCCACAGTGACACACCTACTCTAACAAGGCCATACCTCCTAATAGTGCCACTCCCTGGCTAAACATATACAAACCATCACAAATCCCATACAAACCCCTATCATTCCAAACCTCTTCAATTCATAATGCCTTCTTATTAACAAAACTTGTCAGTTTTGAGAATACTGCCCATGTGAGAATACTCATTTTTAAAAATCTGTTATTAGTTCTTTGTGAGCTTAACATTATGAACCTAATTCCACCCATTTCCTCATCCCTTTTTACCCACCTTCCAACCTTGAAACACCCCCACCCTTGGTAAGGAAAGAAACCCAATAAACCAACAAAAAGATGAACAAACAAAATCTATTGTGGCAGTGGCAGTGTGCCACAGTGTGTCCCACAGTACACCTTTTCCCCCATACTTCTTCACTTGCAAATGTTCATTACAATGAGTCATCTGTCTGATCTGAGGCTTCTGGCTTCTGCTACTCTATTATACTGGATCCTCGCCAGGTTTTTCTCAGGTATCCTGTTGTTGGCCTATGACACAGAAATCCTGAAGCTTGAGATCTGTAAGAAGAGCCTCTTCATGCACTCCAGTAATTCATAGATGGAGTAGATGTTGGGGTGGGCCAACTTAAAACCTTGGTTGGTAGCTGAGCTGGGCAGGCCAGCAGCGCTCCCACACACACACCACTAGGGTGATTTCTACAGCACTGTCACAACTAACTCATCCAATGCTGCAAATGGAAAAAAAAAAGGGGGGGAAGAACCAGCTCTGCTGCTCTAATGTTGCTGGAGCCAGATCAGCAGCACCTACTACCAGGGCTATCTCTATTGTGCTGCCTAGGGAAAAGTGCAGAGTCCACTCTCCTGAATGTTGCAGCAGATTAGAGGCTAGGACAGATCTCCTGTTCTCGTGACCTTGGGTCCAGCTCTCTTGCTTGCTTCAGGTGGCAAGGATTAACAGGGAGAAGGCATCTCTCCCTTGCCTATGCCTCCAGAGAAGTTATGGGTCCACCTATCCCATCTTCATACTCTTGGGGCTGACTTACCCCCAACTCTTGACTAGAATCAGTTCTACTGTGCTTCCTGACTGAGATGCATGGCTGGGGATGTGGCTTCCTGAGTATTGCTGCTAGCAAAGGATGGAATCAGTCCTCCTGTTTTTATACTCTTGTGACTGACTCTTCTAGATGCCCAGGTGAGGGGTGGGGCCAACTCTGCATAGCCTTTAGACATAAACATGGCCCCAGGTGGAAGTCCAGATAAAGGACATCTACCTGGTCTTTGATGATAAGGGATCCATGTTGCTTCAGGGCCACAGATACAGACGTGGCCTTTAGTGATAGCATGGGCCAAGATCTCACCATGGCCTTAGTAGCACTGCTAGCTCCTCACTTCAGGCTGTTCCTCTTTACTATCCAGTCTCTAGTTGTCCCTCTCTTCATTGTGCATACATCCTTCTGTGTGTCCTTCTCTTCCATCTCTCTACCACTTACTTGCTCATCTTCATGGTGCCCTGGGCATCTGGGTTTCTAGAGTTGTCTCAGGAGTGCTGTGCCCCACTTGTGTTGGGGACCCCAGGCTAGGGGTCATCTTTGGCTTGCTCTGCCAGCCTGGACAATGTGACCCCTGGATTTAGAGTCATTTCAGTCTTGCCCCCCCCCCAAAAAAAACCTATGTTCTGCCATGCTCATTGTTCTCTAGTAGACACTTGCCAGGATGTTATATATCTGTGGGTGTTTGTGCTAGAGATTCTGAATGTGGTCATCAAACAGAAAGCAATGTTAAAAAAGTAACAGAAGATGCAAGCCTGATGCCTCAGGAGACATTGTTGTGGTTGTTCTGCACAGGTTTGTCCTAGAGTGGCAGTTTGCATGTACACTGAGCCATGCTTGTTTACTTTCTAGTTTCTCTAAGGAGGGCCTATGGTTGTTTTATCAAAGGGCACATAACCTTGGTATTTGGTATAAAATATTATCATGGAAGACTGAAATTAGGTAAATAGTAAAACATTGAATCTGGAAAACATGATTTTCCTTAAGCTTTTGGACTGGGAACTTGTACTGGCTTGTTTTGTGTGTCAACTTGACACCGGCTGCAGTTAT
>JADRCD010159245.1:0-12225 GCA_019843815.1 Montemys delectorum | reverse complement strand
CTGAACTATGTTCTTAGCAGCTTCATTCATTATAGCCAGAAACTAGAAACAACCTAGATGTCCCTCAGCTGAAGAATGGATAAGAAAATCTGGTATATTTACACAATGAAGTATTACTCAGCTGTTAAAAGCAATGACATCATGAAATTTTCAGCATTAATGGAACTAGAAAAAAAATCATCCACAGTGAGATAACCTAGTCCTTGAAGGACAAACATGGTATGTACTCACTTATAAGTGGATCTTAGTTGTAAAGTAAAAGATAACCATGTCACATTCCACAGACCCATAGTAGCTAAGTAACAAGGAGAGCTAAAGGGGAGACCCATGAAACTCCCTGAGATGGAGAAATAGAATACATATTTGGAGTGAATAGGTGAGATGTCTTTTGGGTGGGTGAGTACAGGAATAGCAGAGATCAGGGGGAAGGAAGGAGTGAGCACTGGGAAAGTTAGCTAGAATTAGAGGTAGTGCATCTCAGGAATGAAATAGAAACCTCATCGAATGGAAATTCCTAGGAATCTATGAGGGTAACCCTAGCCTAGGACTCTTAGCAATGGGTGATATGGAGCCCAATGTAACCATCACCTATAACCAGACAAGACCTTCAGTGGAGAGATTGGGACACCAACCCAAACACAAAGCCTTTGAGCTACAATGTCTTCTGCTTATGAGATGTGCTGGGAAAAGGAAGTACAGAAATTGCATGAGTGGCCAATCAATGATAATCCAGTTTGAGACACATGCCATCTTTCTCCAAAATACAAAGTACCTAGTCTAGCTAAACAATTGCTTAATAGTATTCAAGATATAGAGTTATATTACTCTGGGCCCCAACAACCCATTTAAAGTAGGGGAAGGGGCGTGGCATAGTGGATTTGTGGAGGGGAAACAGATAAGGGGATAACATTTGAAATGTAAATGAATACAATATCCAATAAAAAAAGAAATATAGAGTGTAGTGTCCTCACATTAAGACTGATTTCTGATACAATCTGAGGGATTGTACTACACTAATCTTTCTATCCTGGACTTGGGGGCAGTTATTAATAATTTCCTCCTTCTTTTTTCCTTTAAACTCACAGGTTGTTGTTGTTCACCCATTTAAACCAGTTGTCACTGAGTTGAATATCAAAAATGAGAAATGAGTAATACTGATTTCCTAATGATTTTCTGTGAGCAAACAAAGTTTCCTGCTATCCTTTGAAATTTACCATGAAGGAGAAACATTGCAAGAAGGAGGCATATAAGCGTACCCCAGGCTTGTTACCTAAAGAGTTCTTAGTTACCAGCATTCTTAACATAGCAAAGCTTTTTAACATATTCTTTAGTACATATCTTTTAACTGGAATATGAATGTATTTCCATTTAGCAAAAGGCAGCCAGTGATGTAGAAAAGACTATTGCTTGAAAAAGTATTAGAATCAAGAGCATCATGTTTTATACACATGCTCGAAAATATTTATTAAAGTGGGTAACACAGTATGTCTAAGCCCTAAAAACGGTGTGAAGACATAGCTCAGTGAAAACTTCTTCATAAAAAGCTTCCATTTAACTATGCAAGCAGCAAGTGTAGTGAGAGATGAAGAGATGTTCATTTCTGTACTTTCATTCTGTGTAAGCAAGAGCACCAGTGCAATACTCCCATCGTTTGAGACTAGCACACAGAAGGTTGTTCCTTAAGGCCAGATGATGCATCAGCACTTCACTTCAGAGAAACTGTCAACATGTCCTGGTTGTAGCAGGTATTTGATTGAACTTAGTGAGTAGGGGCAATCTAGAGTAAAATAAGAAATCGAAGCCAAGAAGAAGTACTCACAATCACACTCTCTCCATTCAAATATTCATGAACTGATGAGGCAGAAAAATTGTTCTGCTCCATTACAGTATCTGTTCCTGTTTCCTCTTCCACACATGTAAGCAGCAAGCACTTACTGTCAGACACTGACCCTAGGGAAGTCATTCATTTCCACTTGAACCAGCTGTTTCAACTAACTTGTGCATGTTGCATTTACCAAAGGAAAATCACACCTGTTTTTTCTTTGATTCACTGAGGAATTTTTATTGGGAAAACATTTACTTGAATCTTTCAATTGCTGTGGGAGATTTCACAGTGAGCTTCTCATTATGAGAGGAACCCCTGCAAAGTCCTAACCTTCTTCAAGGTCTCTTGTGGTGTCAGGCAAAGGTGGGAGGTGGATGGGCACAGCTCATACTCCTCTAATTAAAACTCACCAGGGGCAACTCTGGTTGCATGAAAAGCAGTCTGTGGGAGTAAGTGGGTGAGAGGAAGACCCGTATCAGAAGTGTTTCAATGTTGATCTCAAAAGTGTTTAAAATCTTTCTTCTTGTTTTTTTTGGTAGGGGGGTTGTTATAATTTACATCATTTACTCTTTCCATTTCCTCCCTCCAAACCCTCCTCCATACTCATCCTTGCTTCCTTTCAAATTCTGTTTTCACTAATAGTGTGTGTGTGTGTGTGTGTGTGTATGTGTGTGTGTGTGTTTTCCTACATGTATAAATACAGCATGGTCAGTCTGTATTATGCTACTTATATGGATATTTTCAGGGATATTCATTTGGCATGAACGATTGCTGTGCTACTCCTGGGGAAAGACTATTTCTCCAGCTCTCAGCATTCTTAGTCCTATTTCCAGTTCCATGAAGTGTATATGGTTGTAGGATAGGGTTCTATGCATTCTAATGAACAAGAGGTGACACCCCTCTGTATTGAACAAAGTCTACTCTTTTAAACATTTAGGGGAAAAGAGGAACATTTGCACTTTTTAAATGAGGCAGTGACAAAGTCTACACACTATTAGGAGGGCAATTTGGGAGCACTTGGATTGCCTTTCAGTACAGGGGAGAGAATCACACCAATAGAAGCAGCCCTGTTCCACTTCTCACATCCACTTTCTAGCTCTCAACTATAGCAAATGAATCCAAAGTGCAATAAGAAATTTCGGTTTCCAGAAGACAAGCTATTTGTGACATTCAAAAATTGTCCTGGTATACTGTGGACAGTCAGCAAGCATACTCTTTGTGACAAAGTGTGTGGATTAATTTGTAGACTGAGGTGTAAGCATGCAGTGGAATAAAATGTCTTTGGAAGCAACTGAGCAGGTGCTGAATTTTGGTGCTATGGAGGAAGAAATGACCAAGGGCAACACTCTGTGTACCCTCTGATGTGATTTGCTAGCCAGGGCGTGTAGGGCACATTTTAATAAGAGTGAGTCTTCTAGCAACTACATAATAAGATTTGGGAACATTTAAGATTTAACATTAAATGCATTTGGAAATGTTGAATGGTATGAAGTAAAAAAAATGATTTTCAGTTCTCAGAACCCATCAAAAATTTGATCTGGAGGAAATGCGTATCAGATGAAAGCAGGTATTGGAATGGTCTGATTTGCCAGTTCACCACTGTTAGCATCAGGACTCAAGGAAATGAGTGGCAGAGCCTTGAGATCCTTATCTTTGCCTTGAATGGAATTGCTTTACCCTTAAATGGGCTCTCTTTGAAATCAATAATCTTAGTAAGGACAGGGGAAGCTGATGAACTTCTGATGTACCATGAGAGAGAAAACATCATTTTAAATTTGGCATTTCTTTTTCTTTTTCTTTTTCTTTTTTTTTTTTCTTTTTTGTTCTTTTTCGAGACAGGGTTTCTCTGTGTAGCTCTGGCTGTCCTGGAACTCACTCTTTAGACCAGGCTGGCCTTGAACTCAGACATCCATTTGTGTCTGCCTCCCAAGTGCTAGGCTTAAAGGCTTGGCAAATTTGACATTTCTTAGGCAATCATATTTTATTAAATTAAAATGTTGGCATTGAGATAGAAATGAAACTGACCAAGGTAAGGTAAAATATGAACCAGCCAATGAGTGTGCAAACATAGCTGCTCTAAAGAAGAAGATTTGGAAAAGTTCTCATTGATTTTACTAGGAAACTACCAAGCAGGAGACCTGACATCAGTATCAGTTGCATGTTTTGTCTTTGTCCACCCTGTCCATGCAGAAGACACTGATCCACATTGTCTAATTCACACTATGTTTCATCCCATAGCTTCTGCCTCACCAGCTTTCCCCTTACTCACTGCCAGGGATAGGAGACTTCAACTGAGCCTGTGAGGAGCTGGTTTAGTTACTCACATTTTTTTCTCAGGTGGATCTCCCTTTTACTTCATATAATGTCTTTTCTGGGAGACATTTAAACTTTAGTGAAGCAAAGTCAAGGCAAGAAATCTCTTATTGTAAATGCAACTATTAAGCATAATATTGCCTTCAGCATTAGTGCAGTCTAAATATCTCATTTGAAGAAGTTCATAACGTAAAAAAGTAAGTAAATAAATAAAAATACCAAAAACCTCCTAAAACTAAAAACAAAAATCTCTTTAATAACTAGGAGAATTTTTGATATTTGTGCTCTGAACATTGAGCATCTTCCATGTACTTTATAAATATATACAAAGAATTCATATCTGGAAATGTTTGGATATATATATATATATATATATATATATATATATATATATATTTGTACAAAAGAGATACACATTCATTAAAACCGTAATTTGAGTTTTGATCTTTTACTGGGATGGTAACATGCAGCATGTCACTGATCAGAATAAAGTGTCAAAGCTTCTAGCTACCCACAATCAGCAGAGTAGGTAGCCTGTACCCTGTACTGTGTTATTTGGCCCAGTCGTAATGTTAAATAGGTTACACAGAAAGTACAATTGTATTGTGATATATTTTAATGAATTTATTTGTAGGCAGCATCATCAGAATCTAGAGAGCATGTCTACTGATATCATGAGCTGTATTATACTATGAACAATCTCATGATGCTATTCTCTGTCTGTGTGTGTTTATGTTTCTCTCTCTCTCTCTCTCTTTCTCTCTTCTCTCTCTCTCTCTCTCTCTCTCTCTCTCTCTCTCTCTCTCTCTCTCTACTGTGTGTGTTTTGTGTGTGCATTTATGTGTATTTATAGCAAGTATGTGGTTTCTCTCTCTTGCTCTTTTTCCCTCTGACATATGAACACACACACACACACACACACACACACACACACACACACACACAGATCATGTTCCTTTGATCAATTCTAGGCAACACAATGTCAAAATTCATAATCTGCAAAGTCATAGCTTAACTAAGCTTAACAATCATTTATGTTTCCATCATATAGTTAAAAGAAAAAACATGGTAGAGTTATCATGACAGATTCCTCAGTTCCTTACCACGTTCATAAGATCTTCCCTTGTTTTCAGGTCTTTACTAATAAGGTGGGATTGAAATTTGAAGGTTGCATAACTTTTTTCACTGAACTATAAGTGAAATTTTACTAGTGGTATTGTTGACACCACTATGTGGACAGCTCTCAGGACAGCTGAGAAGTTTCACACAACAGGTGGAAGAAAAAGATACAAAATAAATTGTGTACGAGGGATTAAAAAGAGGGGAAGGTATCTAAATCCTTACCTCAAATTTGGAATGTACTTGGGTGCCTTAAATAAATAGTATTAAATATTATTGAAATTCCATGAATGCACAATTATTCCAAACTTACAAAGCACCCCACACAATTCAATTTCACCCAGTTCTCACAGGAATCATGAAGTTGTCTAACTGATAACATTTTGTTCAAGGTATAAGTGAGAAAATGGAGCACCAAGGGTTGATCAAGGGCGTTTGGGCTGATTTTCTTTTCTTCCGTTTTGAAGGATGGTCATGTTCCCACTGATTACATTTAAAAATCAACATGGGAGGAGGCAGTATGAATACTTGGCTATTGTAAGGAGAAAGCAGCACCTTGGAGAAGAGTCAGGATGAAGATGTGACAAGAAACTGTGCTCTGCAACTGCAAATAAGTGTAGCTGAGCTAATAACTGACTTCGAGCACCTCTGTTTTGTCTTCTATCTTGAAGAAGACAAAGCACACACATTTTCAATCTGCTTCAGTGGCTTTGGGTTTCCTAATAGCCAATTCAATTAAAAGCCTATTCACTGCCACCATTTCGATTACATTAGGTGGCTCTCTAAAAGCAAAAACAAGTTGAGCAGGGCAAATCCCTTCCTAAAGATGGTGATTGACATCATTGTAGTCCTCTGTGAAATGGCTTGGCATTCATCTCCTAGGGCTATAGGACTGATTGGTTGCTGAGAGAATAGGAAAAAACCCTAAATAGACAACTTTAATGATTACCTCACCTAAGACTTTCCCAGCAAAGACTAAGATCAAAGAGCAGATTAATAGCTGAGATGTAGGGAAAATTAATATTGAGATGTAGGAGGAAATCATTAGGTCTTAAGAGTTTCATACATATTTTTATTCTTTTTGAAATAATTAAGATTTTCTACTTCAGTTTATAAATGTCTAGATAAAAATAGAAGACAAAGTCATATAGGCTACACACATAGCCATTTGAATTTTTGTCTAGCAACATGAAATGCCTTTTAAGCCAGCATGGCATATGTGTAAGCTACAGAGTGGTGATTGAGCCATGAGTTCTAGATTAACCAGTAACTACCACTGTGATTACTGTAAATAATTTAAGCTTTTAAGGGTTTACATATATTCAAAGGGCAAAGGAGTTGTTCAATATATAGTAAAACTTAGAATAAAGATGTCTAAATCCATCAGTAAACCCTTACTATGTGAATATATTTCAATCTGGTACAGCCTAATATATTGGCACTATCCCTCTAATCTTAATTTTAAATCACAGTCTCTACTGTTAAACTTTCTGCCTAGTGAATTTCTAGATCAAGACAACTCCTAATTGAGGGAGACATTCAAATTTCACTGAACACACATATTAGTAACATATAAAGTTAGGGATCTCACAAAGGTTAGGAGTAGCACAAATTCCAATGCCTAAACCCTGAAGTTGGAGATATAACTCTGTGGTAGAACACTAGGTCCTGGGCATAACTCCAGCACTGTTTAATTAAAGAGAGAATAAGAGAGGCAAAACGAAAATGAGACAGAGACAGAGATAGAGAGAATGCAAAATTACCTTAAAGTCTATTAAGATGTCATATTGAACTGTCCATGGATTATCAGTGTTCTATGTTCTCAAGTTACTGAGTACGAATGTTGAATCTGTAAGTCTACATCAGAGGATGAATATTTGTAAAGAATGTTAAGGCTATGATCAGAAAACAAGAGATGATACCATTCTATATGCAACTATGAAACAATAGCACATACTCTTCAGTCAGACTGTAATTATTTAGCTATTCAAAAAATCCAAATAATACTTACAGTAACTAATGGAAATAGTAAGAGATATTTCTCCCTCTGACTACCTTCATGTCAATTATTGTTCAAAACATCCTTCCTCACCCATATTTCTGTAATCTACATATGCAGTCTTTCATTGGAAGAGGTAGGTGCCACTAAAATTGTTGGGACAAGGAGTAGCGCCAGTTCCAAATTAAACCCATATGTGCTAAACCAAACTAGATGATGATGAAATTAATGAAGGAAAATTATTGAAAAAACATCTGTACTGTCCATTATCCGTGCTACTGACTCGGTGCCTATTGGTATCCCTTTCTAATAATATTATTCCTAACTGCAACCTTTCAAAAAACTTGCTATGTCACAGTTTTGCAGCTGGGAATTGCCCAATAATGGGCAGCTAGTTCCTCTCCTTTTTCTAGTAATGTGTCATACCACACATCAACAAAATCATTGCTAAAGACCTGTGACCAATAAGTTTTGTTTAAAAAAACTGGTTAGATTTCTTTTTCCTTTAACACCTTTTTCCATACCTCCTTTTGGTATTCATACGATCCATCTTGGTGTGAATTTCTCAGATTATAATTCTCTGCAAAAAGTTTCATTTTTATTTAAAGTCTTGACTAGTAATAGAGAAAGAGACAATGAAAAAGATGAGATTAAGCCAGTTTTCTATAATCTATCCCTTCAGCAAGATTAGGCTCAGTCATAAACTAGTTTTTCTGTGGCTATCAGTCATCGAGGACAAATTGGTTGATACTGTCTACGTGGGCCCAAATAGATCCTCTATCAGTGGACAGCCAAAACAAACAAACAAACAAACATATTATCTTGAAGATACACCATGTGAGTTCTTAACACAGACACCTGTGTGTAAAGCTCAATATTAACGAGCATTCCTTCTAAACATGTGTTGATTTCATTTACAGTAATCAGAGACCTTCAAGTATTTAATAAAGCAACAAGAAGTAGCCCTCAGCTCAGTGCACTGATATTGATTAAATTAGCCAACCTCCCTCCACCTTAGATTGCTTCTTGGTACAAACACAGCTGTATTGCTTTCTTGTACTATACAAACATTTATTTTTTTATTAATGGTGGATATCATTTAATTGTAAGTCAGGCAATTTTTTTCTTGAAGCATAATAAAGCCATTACTGATAATACCTTGTCTCGCTTGTTTCTGAAATATATGTCGCATGTGCTAACGGGACAGTTTTTAGAGAGATGATCATTTTTCCTATATTGGTAGCTTGCAAACTAGTTTAATGCAATCACTAAAATATTCTCCTGTACCTCAAATCATATCATTGGCCAAACATAAATCAATGAAGAAGCTTGAAGATATAGTCTCCTGGGTCCCTAACTAATACCTAGTTTTTAAACTTGATGAACTTGTATCTGAGACCCTAGTGAACAGAAATAAAGTCAAAAGTAATGATTAACAATTTGTTGCCATGTGAGATCTGTTGATAAATGCTTTAAACAATGCTATATATGACAAGTTGAACTGAATCATTCCAGCTTAAATTGACTAACTTAATCACAGTGGATTATGGGAAAACTGACCTTGATGGGAGTTGGGGACAGTGCTGCTACAGCAATTCTTCACATACCCCTCACAGCCCTGTGCATCTTACAAGCAAAGAATTAGCTCTTTCTTTTTGTTCCATCTTTTCACAGGTGATTGTCAAACAAATGGTGTGAGAAAACAGAGATGATGATGGCCTCCAGAAAGAATATGGGTTGTCATCTATAACATAATGGAAATGTTATGTCCAAACTGAGCACAATTCAAGGCACTTCACTACTATTAATTTGGAATATCTCACATTGCCTATATAGGATCTAAACATGTATTTGTTGAATATTTTTATATTGGATAAAGTTTAAAATACAGCATAATTCTGCCTTCATAAAGGAGTATTCTTGGATACTCTGCCATTCTGTGGAAGTGAACAGTCTAGTCTGCGTAAAATTTCAGACCCTTTGGTATTTTAAAATTTCTTATATGACTTTTTTCATAATTTTATTTTTAAATATAATGTTTTACTAGTTGATAATTTCATACATGAATAGAATGCATTTTGATTATGTTTATCTTCTAGTCTTTCTTTTAATGTCTCCTGTGTCTAACTTTTATGCCACTAAATTCTTGTGCATTATTTTTAAATATCCTACTGACTTTAGCTTAGGATCTCCATGTAAGTATTTGTATAAAACAATCCATTAGAGCATTGTAGATGTACCAAGAAAAACACCAATTGAAATCTGATTCTCCCTCTGCAACTATACAAATCTTGGACATATATCTAAAAGATGCTTCATCTTACCTTACGGACACTTGCTCAGCAAAATATCCACATTAGCTTTATTCATAATAGCCAGAAACTGAAGACCGCCTAGAGGTCTTTCAAGTGAAGGCTAGATAAGGGCATTGTGGTGCATTTACAGGGTGGATAATTATTCAGCTGTTAAAAAATAGTATCATAAAAGTTGCTTACAAATGGATACTACTAGAAAAAAATCATCCTGACTGAGATAATCCAGAAAGGAAAACATGGTATACACTCACCTATACGTGGATATTAGTTGTTAAGTAAAGGTTAATCACACTACAATCCACAGACTCAGAGAGCCTAAGTAACAAGGAGCACTCATGGTGGGGGCACATGGATCTTCCTTGGAATGGGAAAAAGAATAGACTTTGTGAGTGGACTGGGACAGATGAAAATGAGAGCAGGAGAGCTTAGGATGGGGGAGAGGAATGGATGGAGAGAGAGACTGAGTGAGAGAGAGAGAGAGACAGAGAGAGAGAGAGAGACAGAGACAGAGACAGAGACAGAGGGAGAGAAGGAGAGTGTGAGGGATGGAGGGAGGGAGGGAGAGAACCAGAAGAGATATCTGGAAATTGGGATCTCTTCAGGCAATGTGGAAACCTAGTATAGTGGATCCTCTGGAATTTATAAAGTGACCCTGGCCAGGACTCTTAGAAATGAGGCATACAGAGCCTGAACAGATCATTTTCTGTAACCAGGCAAGGCTTCAGTGGTGGGATTGAGACAAAAACCCAGCCACAAAATCTTTGACATACAAGTTTTCCTGTATGAAAGCTGTACTGGGGTAATGGTTGTGTAGAGCTTATGGGAGTGACCAACAAATAATTGGTTTAAATAAGGCTCAAGTCATAATAAGGACTTCATCCCCAACTCTGCCCATGTGGTCAGGATTTGAAAGTTGGGTGGCCCACAGACCTAGAGTAGATCAAAATAGGAATGGGAAAAAAACAAGAAAATGATTTCTAGTGATATTCATAAATCAGTGCCTAGTCCAATAATTACCAGAGAGACTACCTCTAGCAGTTGATGAAAGTAGATTAAGAGACACACAGATGACCATTAGGCTGAGCTCCTGGAACCCCATGGAAGATGGGGATAAAGGATTGCTGGCACCAGAGGTGTTGAAAACACCAAGAGAATATAGTGCACATAATCAACTAAGAAACCTCCTAGGGACTTGGAGAGACTGAAGCAGGGATCATGGAGCCTGCATCGGTCTGCACTAGATCCTCTGCAGATATGTTATGGTTATTTAGCTTGGGATTTCCGTGGGATTTCTACCAGTGGGGGTGGTCATGTCTCTGAGTCTTTTTCCCTAATCTAGGGATCTTTTCCTCCTTTTGGATTACTGTGCCAGCCCTGATATGAGGATTTGTGCCTTGACAGAGTGCATCTTGCTACGTTGATTTTGGTTTGAAACCCTGAAAGGCCTTCCTCTTCTCTTCCTCCTTCCCCTCCTCCTCTTCTTTTTCTGACCCCCTCCTCTCTGTCCTTCTTCTCTGCTACCCTTTTCCTATTTCTCCTTCCTTGTCTATTTGCTTGTATTGTTTTGTTTGAAATAGGATGTTTCTTTGTAGGTTTGGCTATCCTGGAATTACCTCTGTAGATCTGGCTGGTGTAGACCTCAGGAAGATCTGCCTGCCTCTGCCTCCTGAGTTCTGGGATTAAAGGGTGGCACCATCACCCCCTATATTGTTAGGCCTGTTCTTTTATGATGGGAAATGGATGAGCAGGGTATCTGGGGGAGAGATAAGATAGGGAGTAGAACTCAAAAGAGTGGAGTGAGGATGAGTACAGTCAGGGTATATATGAGAGAGAGATCATATTCCACCCATTAGGAGAATATTATTGAAAAAATGCATAGAATATGTAAATATTACACCAAAGCATATTAGTTTATAAAACTCCATATGTAAGGGTGAATTAGACTTCTGAAACAACACATAATCTAAACCACAGGGGCAAAATAGAGAAAGTACAGATCTAGCTTAACAAATTCAGCCGATCATTTCCCAAGGCATACTCATTTATGTCACTCTGGTTGCCTGTTTTTTCCTTTGGATTTGTTCTATATCATTCATAGGTAAGAAAATATTATATTACAGAAGTGGTTTTGTATTAGTATGTGATTACTAGATATGGCATCATGAAATTGGCATATAGCAATACCTCCCATGGTCCACTGAACAGATTTGTCCTAGTGGGTTCTCTTCTGTTATCATATCTCTTTTAGAAGTGAGAAGCATCAGAGACTTGAAATTACTTTCATGATCCTGTGCTTCAGAGTGGACCAAAAGTAACCAGCCAAGGATTGTGATATGAAACTCTAACACCACAAGCTAAAAAAAACTTTTTTCTTTTTTTTAACTTGTTTTGTCAAATGTATTGTCTCAGTGATAAAAAGTGTTTAATCCATCAAAATCAGTTCTATCATCCCAAGATGGAATAATGATCTTCTCAAATTACTGAAATATGACTTAGTTTACAGTTAATGTTTTGATACTGTATTTCTTACCCTATTCAATTAACACTGAGAGAACTGACACTCCATTGCTCTGGCTCATGCTTTGACTTCTAGTTAATATTGGAGATGACTAACTACACTAACATGTTTTCCACATTTTTAGATTCAAGGCTTA
>JADRCD010159242.1:7500-13504 GCA_019843815.1 Montemys delectorum | reverse complement strand
GCCCAGGCTGGCTCGTGAGTTGGCGCGCTCTGTCCCTAGGCACATGCGCAGTTTATCTGTAAACTTGGGAGAGCACCAGATGTCAACGCCATCTGCTGGCTATCACCGCTCACTGCGGCTTCTTACAGAAAGGAGGCCCAATTGCATGAGCCCTGTGGCAGAGTGAGTGGCTGGATAACTATAGATTGATAACTAACATGTAATAGTATAGAGTTCCCATTAGCTTGAGACTATGCAGTAACATCAAGACCTGTAATAACAACTGGTTTTAATACAAGTTTTGTTTATTTTAATAAATATTTAGTGTATGTTTAGAAGTATATTTTTTGCAACCTAGCTATCCTACTTAGCTTCAAATGTTCAGTTGATACAGCTTGGCATCATCTAAAGTAATTGAGGATTTACTTGGTCGGGTTTGTCTGTGGAAACACTAATGAGGTATCTTTTTGATTATTGATTGATGTGGGAAGGCCCAGTGTACTGGGCATTGAACTGTTCCTTGGGCAGGCACCTGGGTTAAATTTAAAATATAAAAAAAGAAAAGAAAAATTAAAGGTCACCCTAATATTGAGCCAGTATCAGTTTTTCTACATGGCTCTTGACCTAATGTGATGGATTGTGACGTCGAAGTGTAAGCCAAATAAACCTTTTCCTTCTCTGTGGGTTCTTGGTTATAATGTTTTGTTTGTTTGTTTTAAATCACAGAGCCAGAGAACAAATGAGACAACAAACTTATCTGATATATAAGATTCATTGGTACTAACACTTCAGAAGGAAGTCTGAGCTCAATGAATGTTAGCCTTGCCTTTGACCAACTGGGCAATATGAAAGAAGTTACTTAACCTTTCACCAGGCCAGTTGGGGGAGCACCCTCTTTCAGGCAGTGGGGAGGAAGAAGGGGATGGGGGCTTATGGAGGCAAAACTGGGAAGGGGGATAACATTTGATATGTAAATGAATAAATAACCAATAAAAATGAAAAAAATCAGACTTACTACCACTATTGTAAAGATTAAATCAATGATACCTTGTCGTATGCGCAGGTTTTCTGCCAGCAGGAAATCATGGACAGACACACAAGATCCTTCTTCAGCCATTCTTTATTACTTCTTCCAGAGGGCGACCCCCTACACCCCAAAAGCACTGTTTATATATGCCCTGGAGCGGCATGCTCATCTCTGATTGGCTGTTTGCTCAGGAGCATAATACGCCCGGGATGGCTAGTGACTTGGCGGTCTCGTCCCTAGGTACATGTGCAGTTTATCTGTAAACTTGGGAGAGCAGCAGATGTCAACACCATCTGCTGGCTATCACCTCTCACTGCGGCTTCCTACAATACCTGTAATGTTATAAGATGAATACAAAATGACCAAAAAGTCATCACCAAGTCTCTGAGACAATTATGTGCAAATTTACTTAAGTCATACAAATTTCTTTAAACATCCAAACCTCCTTATATAACAAAGAAGTATTCTGAGCTGTGCTGCTCTTTGCCACAGAATGGGGGCATTGAAACTTCCTTGGCTCCCTCCTACCCAAACTTATATTTACCTCAGTGACCAACTCCCTCCACCAAAAAAAACAAAAAAAACAAAAAAAAAAAACAAAACTCTGTAGGCCACAGTTTAGAAAGTCCTGAAATTGTACAGTTGCCTTTCATCAAAATGAATTATTGAACAAACACATAAATTGATCTAGAGTTCTCTTCTGGAATTTATTTTACTTTTTTATTTCTCTTAGGGACCATCAGCATTCAAAATGTTTTTTAATACCACAGCATTTACTGTGCCATTTAAATTCTCTAGTGAGTTTCAATCCTGCCTGCTTTATGTCCTTTAAGTTAGTAAATTTGATGAAGTATCACTCAAAAAAATTTTTACTATGTTTCTATGTAGGATACACTTAAGCAAATCAATAAAGCTTTTGTCTCTTCTGTGTGGAGAGCTTCTGAATGGCAAGAATCTCCTGGGAGCATGGCCTGGCAAGCTGACAGCATCTCTAGGCAGATGGCAAAAAGCAACTCGTCCAGATCCAAGCTTTGAATGACTAAGCAGCTGCTGAGTTAGCCCTCCCCTGGCTCCAGGGTTGTGACTGATGCAGTATAGCCTTATTTGTATATCACTATTTTCATTTGTCAGCGGATAATTTTTAGAAACAGAACGAGGCTTGCATTTTCTATAAGGGCATTTGTCTGTTACATGTTGTAGCACTGGAGATTGGATCTAGGGTTGATGGCATCTCAGGCAATGGCTAGCCTGCCAGCCCAGGTATTCTGAACCTTATTGATAGTCTCCCTTTGATGAGAGTCCCAAGTATAGATAATATTCTAAAGCTAATCTTATGCCACCTGATGATTATAATAGAGGCTTTGTGGCATCAATTTTTCTCTGAAATACTCTGCAATTTCATTTCAAGTTTCAAACAGTGGCTTAGAAGAGAGAGAGTAAAGTGATTGATGTTCTATGGGTAGATGGCATAAGAGAGATCCATGCTGGGCCCTGGCTCTGTTTCTCAGAGTAAGTGCACTTTAGTTATCCTACTTTAGATATCATTGAGAAAGTCATTCCATGGCTGTAGATATAAACACTATTACTTGACTCATAAAGATGCTCTATGCATAACAAGTGCATGTGAGAGCTTTGGTAGTAGAAAGCCTACAACTATACTGTCCAAAGATGGCAGAGGACGAAGTACCAGGATGGAAGGCTAAGGGACATAATAGAGTTCATCAAGAACATCAGGATCAGAGTTTGCAACACAGGGATGTCCGATTTAGAGCTGACCTCAATCTGTGTCTGCCATGCTGCCTTCATTTATAAGATGAAGATATTATCATACTTACAATAAAGATATTATCATCCTTACAAGATTGTTAGAGGGGAGAGAGATGATAACCTATATGAGGGTGCCTGTGGATTGAGAAATACTGCTTCTTTCTTGATGATTCATTATTTAGAATAATTTAATCTTAATTTTATCTTTATTTGCACTAAAGCGTGGAGTGCATGAGCCATAACAGAGCTGTCTGGAAGAAATTACTGTAGCAATGGTAACATTCTCTGTTTATACTGCCCAATATGGGTGGCCCGTGGCTGCATGTAGTTAATCAGGCCAAATATAGTTTGGTTAAGAAACTAAACTTTCAGGTTAATTGAGAAATCTCTAAAAAATAAAAATAATTTTTAAAAAAAGCAACAAACACTTTACTGAGGTTTGGTTACCACATACAAGCTATTGCCCATAGTTGGGGAAAACCTATCTCTTCAAGTGGTCATCTGACCTCCACATCTATGCCATGACATGCTCACTTCTACACATACACACACGAGGCTATTCATTCTTAATAATATGTATCACTCTAACATAAGAGTTAATATATGTATAATCTATGATGCCATCACCCACGATGGCCAGAAACATGTTAGTTCCCAGTTACCTCTCAGGCCCATTTTGTAGTTGTTGCTCAATATAAATATAACCAGCAGTTCTAAACATATCATGCATGATATTATTTGTTAGTTATGGCTATTCTGCTGAACAGTATAGCTTTATAAATTATTTACCATGTGTATTCAGCATGCCCTTTGTTCATCCCTTCCCTACGTTTGCCATCCTGCCAACCATGGCACCTTGCACTGGTCTTATTTCTGTAACTTTTACTATTTTAGAATCTGTATGTGAGGTCTAGTGATTATTTGAGATTTTGTACAGGGCTCATTTTACTTTGTATTATGGCCTCTAGATCCAGGCATTTAAATGGCAGGGTTTCCTTCTTTTTAGTGTTGAACAATACTTTAGTGTTGAATAAATTGAAAAACACTTTACTTTAATGCAATACAATATATTTGCCCAACCAGCCATCCATCCATCTATCCATCCATCCACCTACCCATCCATACATATAAAACTAACATTGTTTCCATATGTTGGTATCCAGATAACTTTTCCTGTTCATGGGATGGAAAAAAGAAATCTGACAAAGACAATTAAAGGAGAAAGCACAAAGTTCCATGTTACAGTCCAATAGGGCAGGGAAGTCACAATAGCAAGATCTTGAAAGACTTGATCACATTGTATCCCTAGTAAAGAAGCAGAGATCAAAGGACATTGGTGCTCAGCTCAAATTCTCTGTAAAGTCTAGCATCCTAGCTTCTGGAATGATATCACCCACAATGTTCAGGCTGACTCACCTCGATTAGCCTAGTCTGAATAAGCCCTGCAAGCATGCTCAAACACCTTTCTTGCAGGTGATTCTAAATCTCATCAAACTTGTCAATTATGAGCTAACTTCTATCAATAGCATTGCAAGGAACATTGGAGGACAATTATCCTGATTCATTCATTTTGGTTATATACAAAGAAGCAAGATTTCTGGATTATAAAGTAGTTACAGTTTTAATTTCTTAAGAAACCTCTTGATTCCTTTTCATAATGTTATGCCAGTTTATATTCAACAACCAATATGGAACCCTTCCCTTTCCTCAACACACTTGTAAACAATTACTGAGTTTTGTTTTAAAAATAATAGGTATTTTATCAAGTGTCAGTGTGATATGTCATTCTTGTTTAGATTTAAACTTCCTAATGATATTAGGCATATTATCACATACCTATTGGCTAACTTTTACCTGTTACATTTATTTAACTTTCTTTCTTTCTTTCTTTCTTTCTTTCTTTCCCCTTTTATTACAAATTCCTCTTCTGGTTCTTCACTATTATTTTAATTGGACTATTTGCTCTTTAATGTGGCTGAATTGTAGAAGTTTCTTGTCTAGTTTATATGTTAACCATATATATTTAACAAGGATTTCTCCCATTACTTGCAAAGCTCTTCCACTCCCGTGATCTTGCTTGTTTGACTTTTTGTCCATTTGCTTGTACTTTAAGAGCTATACAATAGAAATTTTCCTGAAATAAATGATACCAGTAAGATTTTCCTTACATTTTCTTCTAGCAGTTTTATAATATTGGTTCTCATGTTTAAGTCACAGGTTTACTTTGAGTTGATTTTATTGTATGGGGGAGGAATTTACCATAAGGAAGAAAAAGTCCAATTACTTTTGTATGTTTGTTGATACTCATTTTCCCCAACACCATTTATTCGAGAGGTGTTACATACTATGTAGTCTTGATGTCCTTGTTGAAGATTAGTTGACTGTCCATGTACACATTCAATTCTGGAATTCCTAGGATGTTCCATTGACCTATGTGTCTAATTTAAGACCAGTACAATAAAGTTCCAATCAGTATAAATTTGTGCCATATTTTAAAATCAGGACTTTTGATCCTTCAGTTTCATTTTTTTCTCAAGTTCTTTAATTATTCACAATTTTCTGGTTACACGTGGAATTAATTTAGTGTTTCTTTTTTTCCTGTTTCAATGAAAATGCTACAGGGGTCTTGACAGTTATTATTACAAAAAAATAAGTATATTGCTTTGAGTCACAAAGATATCTTAATGATATTTATATTCCTCCAAACAACAAACATGTAAGAAATACCTAAAATATAAATTTAAAAAGACACAGGTGTCTAATGACAAGTGTATGTCACAATGTAATTTTAGTACAGAATTTGGACCCACCAAAGCAGCCTCATTATATATAAATCCTTTCCATAATGACTTTCCAAGAAGTGTGCTGTTTTTCAGAAGCACCTGTAGAACAAAAAGTTCTTAGAGTTAAATTAACGGACTCCATGAACAGCTAAAATCATGATGATTATGTCATTTCAAGTACTTTTCCTGAGGAAAGAATTCACATGTGTTATTGAACTCATGAAGAACATAAGCAAATAGGAATGTACCTGATCCTTAGCCCAGCTGTAGGTTTAAACATCAGAAGATGTTTTGAATGATAAAGGCAACCACAGCCATACTATGTCAATAGCTGATGTATCATTTTTGTAAACAAGAAGCTGTGAACTGGATTTTCAGTAAAAATATGCACATTATAGGATTAAGAATAGTGTTCAATTACTACAGATCAAAGTTAGCAAGTATTAAC
>JADRCD010159242.1:0-2500 GCA_019843815.1 Montemys delectorum | reverse complement strand
AGCTCAGTGTATGTTTCCGAAGTAGATCTCAGTGTTCATTGTTAAGAGGATTGTGTTTTCTATTTCACCTAAGTATTCAATCTCTAAAAAATGGTTAAAAAAGAAAAGAGAAAAGCAAGAAATAATGCCTTAGAGGTAAAGAAAATGTTGGGGTGATGGTTTTGTGGGTATGCATAATATCCAAACTCATTAAGTTCAACACACTAAATACACGGATTGTTATATATCAGTTACATCTCAATAACAGTATAAGAACACACAGTGGCAGCCCAGATAGTATTAAGCTGCAGGCTAATGTGGTTTGTTACAAGCTACCAGGGGTATATCATTATGTTTGGCTTGGCCAAGCTATGACAGAAAGTAATGTTTCTAATGGCAAAAGGATGCTCTCTTTTTTCTTGAAATACCTTTGTAACACTCTCTTCCTTCTGTGGACAAGAATTCTCCTCCATCTACTGTGTCCTTAACTCACTGGAAAGACTCCAATTGTAACAAGGTAGGTTTCTGCCTACATCAAGTCCGACTGACTCTAGGATAAAAGATTAGAATATTTAATCTGAGGACACACATAACTCAGATTGCTCAAAAATTGTCTGCAGTTAGAGAATTAGTCATCACCTTTCAATACTGTAATCAGCAGTGATTTGTTATCTATTCAACATATTAAGTGTTCAGGAACTAAAATTTTAAAATCCCTAAGATTAATTGCTTTAGAGTTAAGCTTAAGTAGACACAGTCTAATGGCTACCATCATCATCAGTATAACTGTGAGCCATACTTTTATATTTACCTCAGCTTCTTAAGCATGTAACTCAATATAAGCAATAGGGTCATATAACCTTAACAACTGCAAAATGTTCTGAACACTCAACAGCTAAACATTAATTAAAAATCAAAAGCATAACAAACCCAAGGCATCTTTGGCAGTTTGCCCATGTCACATGATGAGACTTCTCTGTAGCTGTGTTCCAAGAGCACATAAGGACTTACCCTTGCACCTTGCATCATGCCACAGAAAGGCAATGCACACCTCCCCCCCACACACACCAGATACACCTCAGCTCAGATTTGAGATGAGTGTAAGCTATGAGTTAGATTTTTACTCTATACACAGGGATTTCTACTCTTGCAGAAACACAAGGCTTTATGGAAAACAAAGACTTCTATCATTTTCTTATTGATACTCTTTAATATGTAATTTGCAAATTTAATATCTATTTGGATTGTTTTTAAAATTGCATGAAAACAGTCTCTAATTGCTTTAAATTATGAAATTCAAAGAAGTAGAGGGTGAAAGGTGATTGCCAGCTGCACAGAAGGAAAGGATGTCTGCTTTGCAACTGATACACTTTGATTTACGCAAGATGAACTACGTCTAAAGCTCTGTTGTAAATCTCGGTGTCCACTATCAACAATATATCCTAGGAAATGGTCAGGAACTAAATTTAAGAATTCTTAAGGCACATCATATCAAACTTAAATTTTAAATAAGCTGAATTCAGCCTTCTTCATGTCATGTCCCTCAATGGTTTTCCTGAAGTTTCATAATGGTTATAAACTTTGGTACTGTGACTACATGAATTAATCCAATTCATTAAAGGCATAATAGAATAAAGTAAGACATTCACAGAAAACAGGTTCTACTTGTACAGGCTGCCTAAAATCACGAATCTTTCATAAAAGATCATTGAATGAATCTTGGCTTGGTACTAAGAACATTTCCAACAATTTTGAAATAACCTTAAGCATACTTCTACTGAAAAGGAATAACTAAAGCTTGGGACCTGTGCTGGCCAGGTAGGAGAATTATAAGCCTGAAAATCCAGCACAAGCTTGCCCACCTAGGCCTAGGAATGAGCAAGCAAGCTGTTGAATATTCTGGGAACTAGCAGGCCAGGAAGAGTTAGATAAGACATGTCTGGGTGGGCTCAGGCAAGCAGGGACCTGTCTGGGCAGGATGACCCAACTGAATGATGAGGTATGGTTGGAGGCCAGCCAGATGCCCTGCTGCCTCAATACCACCCTTAGTACCCTCTGATCTGCACGGATACTAGCTGGATTTGAATTAGCCAATTATGTATTGCTATGCTAATTCCTTTGTTCCCCTAGACCTCCTTCCTATAAAAACCCCTAACCCCTGAGCCTCGAGGCCGATTCCTCTATCTCCTACATGAGATACGAATTGGCCTGGAGCTCTGTTATTAAAACCTCGTGCACTTTGCATCAAGTTTGGCCTCTCGTGTTTCACTGGGTGCGCGCACTCCTGGGACTAGAGTGAGGGTCTCTATACGGAGGTCTTTCACTTCCATTTTGTAATACAAATCTATGCAAAGTGGTTTGGTCACCATTAATGATAGTAAAATCAAAATATTTATCAACTTTGAAAAATGTTCAAGATCTTTATCTTACAATGTCAAATATTCAGCCAAGATTTAATTCTTCTTATAAAATTACCAAGCACTTTCATTTCTGTAGACTATAAATTTACTTGTTGTTTCAA
>JADRCD010159235.1:16153-33324 GCA_019843815.1 Montemys delectorum | reverse complement strand
TTTTTTTTTCAAGAGTTAATCAAAATATAGCCACAGTTCCAAAATAGACACCACAATATTCCACCTACCAGTTCTATTCTATTCTCATTCTGATTTACTGTGTTTATTAGTTATTTTATTTGCATTTCAAATGCTAACCTCCTCTTGTTTTCACCTCTGCAAATCCCCTATCCGACCCTCTCCTCCATGCTTCTATGAGGGTGCTCCCCCACCCACCCATTCCATCCTCACTGTTCTGGCATTCCCCTATGCTGGGGCATCAAGC
This sequence comes from Montemys delectorum, assembly GCA_019843815.1. NCBI lineage: Eukaryota > Metazoa > Chordata > Mammalia > Rodentia > Muridae > Montemys > Montemys delectorum. The sequence goes on along the minus strand of JADRCD010159235.1, from coordinate 33,059 downwards.
CTTCACAGGACCAAGGGCTTCTCCTCCCATTGGTGCCCAAAATAAAACAGCCTCTGCTACAAATGTGGATAAAGCTATGAGTTTCTCTGTGTGTACTCCTTGGTGGGTGGTTTAGTTCCTGGGAGCTCTGGGTATCTGGTTGGTTGATGATATTGTTCTTTCTATGAAGTTGCAAACCTTTTAAGCTCTCCTTCAGTCCTTGCCCTAACTCCTCCACTGTGGACCCTGTGCTCAGTCCACAGGTTGATTGCAAGCATCTACCTCTATATTTGTCAGGCTGTGGCACAGCCTCTCAGGAGACATCCATATCAGGCTCCTGTCAGTAAGAACTTCTTGGCATCAGTAATAGTGTCTGGGTTTGGTTAGCTACATACAGGATAGATTCTTAGGTGGGACAGTCTCTGGATGATCTTTCCTCCTGTCTCTGCTCCACTCATTTTCCTGTATGAGCTTTAGACAAGAGCAATTCTGGGTTAAAATTTTTAGAATGGTGGGTGGCCCTAACCCTTAACAGGGGGCAGTGCCTAAAAGCTGGACATGCTCTCTCCAGGTTCTCTCTCCTCTTTTTTGGGTATTTCATCTAATGTCATCCAGTTGGGTCCTGGGAGCCTCTTCTTTTCCTGGCATCTGGGACATTCACTTGGCAAACTCCAGTTCTCCATCCCCCAATGCTACACACCTCTGTTCAATTTCCTGTTAAATTTCCTGACCTGTCTCCTCCCACACCTTCTCCTACAATCTTTTCTCCTCTCCACCTTCTCTCTTTCTCCCAAGTTCCTCCAATCCTCTATATCCCATGATTATTCTTCCCCTTCTAAGTAGGGCTGAAGCATCCATACTTTGATGTCTTTCTTGAGTTTCATATGATTTGTAAGTTGTACCATGGGTATTCTGAGTTTTTTTTCCTTAATATCCACTTATCAGTGAGTACATACCAAGTGTGTTATTTTGTGACTGTGTTACCACACTCAGGATATTTTCTAGTTCCATCCACTTGCCTGCAAATTTCATGGAATTGTTTTAATGGTTGAGTAGTACTTAATTGTGTAAATGTACCACATTTTCTGTATCCATTCCTCTGCTGAGGGACATCTGGGTTGTTTCCAGCTTTTGGCTATTATAAATAAGGCTGCTATGAAAATAGTGGAGCATGTGTCCTTATTATATGTTGAAGAATCTTTTGGGTATGTGTCCTAAGGTAGTACTATATCCTATTTTCTGAGAAACCACCAGACTGATTTCAGCATGATTGTAACAGCTTGCAATCACACCAGCAATGGAGGAATGTTCCTCTCTCTCCACATGCTCACTAGCATCTGCTGTAACCTGAGTTTTTAGTCTTAGCCATTATGAGTGGTATGAGGTGGAATCTCATGGTTACTTTGATTTGCATTTCCTTTATGACTAAGGATGTTGAACATTTCTTTAATTGCTTCCAACCATTCTGTATTCCTCTGTTGAGAATTTTTGTTTAGCTCTGTACCCCATTTTTAATAGGGTTATTTGGTTCTCTGGAGGCTAACTTCTTGAGTTGTTTGTATATAGTGGATATAAGCACTTATTTATAATAGCCATAAGCAAGAAAGAACCCAGATGTCCTTCAACTTAGGGATGGATACAGAAACTGTGGTAATTTACACAATGGAGTACTACTCAGCTATTACAAACAATGAATTTGTGAAATTCACAGGCAAATGGATAGAACTAGAATATATCATCCTGAGTGAGGTAACATAATCACAAGAGAACACAAATGGTATGCACTCACTCATAAGTGGATATTAGCCTATATGCTCAGAATACACAAGATAAAATTCACAGACTACCTGAAGTTCAAGTAGAAGGAAGAACAAAGTCTGGGTACTTTGGTCCTTCTTAGAAGGGGTAACAAAATACTCTTGGGAGGAAATAAGGAGACAAAGTGTGGAGCAGAGACTGTAGGAAAGGTGATCCAGGGACTGTCCCACCTGGGGTTCCATCTGACATACTGTCACCAAACCCAGACACTATTGTAAATTTCAAGAAGTGCATGCTGACAGAAGCCTGATATAGCTGTATCATGAGAGGATCTGCCAGAGCCTGACATACACAGAGGTGGATACTTGCAGTCAATCATTGGGCTGAGTATGGGGTCCCCAGTGGAGGAGTTAGAGAAAGGACTGAAGGAGCTGAAGGGGTTTGCAACCCCATAGGAAGGACAATATCAACCAAACAGGCTCCCCAGAGCTCCCAGGGACTAAATCACTGACCAAGTAGTACACATGGATAGTCCCATGGCTCCAGACATATATGTAGCAGAGCCTGGCCTTGTTGGACACCAATGGGACTAGAGGTCCTTGGTCCTGTGAAGGCTTGATGCTCCAGCATAAGGGAATTCAAGTGTGGGGAGAGGGGACTGGGTGGGTGGATGGGGAAACAACCTCATATATGCAGTGGGAGGGGATGATATAGGAGATTTCTTGGCGGGGGAACCATGAAGAGATAACCTTTGAAATGTCAATAAAGAAAATATCCAATAAGAAAAAGAATCAAATACTCCCAAGACGGCAGGAAATAATCAAACTCAGAGCTGAAATCAAGAAAGAGGAAACAAAATAACTATATACAAAAAATCAACAAAACCAGGAGTTTTTTTTTTTCTTTTTTTTTTTTTTTTTTTTTTTGAAAATCAAAAAGATACGTAAACCCTTAGGTAGACTAACCAGAGGGCACAAACAGTATCCAAATTAACAAAATCAGAAATGAAAGGGAGATATAACAACAGAAAATGAGGAAAATCAAAAAATAATCCTACTACAAAAAGATCCTAGTACAAAAGCATACACTCAACTAAACTGGAAATTCTGGATGAAACAGACAATTTTCTAGATAGACACCAAATACTAAAGTTAAATCAGAATCATATAAACCATTTAAACAGTCCCATAACCCCTAAAGAAATAGAAACAATCATAAAAATCTCCCAACCAAAGAAAGCCCAGGACAAGATGGGCTTAGTGCAGAATTCTATCAGACCTTCAAAGAAGGCCTAATACCAATCCTCTTCAAACTATTCCAGAAAATAGAAACTGAAGAAATACTACTTAATTTGTTCTATGAATCCACAGTTACTCTGGCACCAAATGACACAAAGACCCAACCCAAAAAAAAAAAAAAAAAAAAGAGAGAGAACTTAGGACCAATTTCCCTTATGACGATTGATGCCAAAATACTCAATAAAATTCTCAGAAACTTAATCCAAGAACATATCAAAACAATCTTTCACAATGATCAAGTAGGCTTCATCCCAGGCATGCAGGGATGGTTCAATATTCAGAAATCCATCAATGGAATCCACTACATTAACAAACTCAAACAAAAAATTGCATGATCATTTCATTAGATGCTGAAAAAAAAAAACACTTGATAAAATTCAGCATCCTTTCATCTTAAAAATCTTAGAAATATCAGGAGCTCAATGCCCCTACCTTAACATAGTGAAAGCAATATACAGCAGATCAGTAACAAATATCAAATTAAATGGAGAGAAACTTGAAGCAATTCCACTAAAATCAGGGACTAGACAAGGCTGCCCACTCTCTCCCTTGTCTATTTAACATAGTACTTGAAGTTCTAGCTAGAGCAACAACAAAAGGAAGTCAAAGGGAGAGAAATTGGAAAGGAAGAAGTCAAGATATCACTATTTACAGATGATACCATAGTATATTTAAGTATCCCCCAAAATTCCACCAGGGAACTCCTACAGCTCATAAACAATTTCAGTAAAGTATCCAGACATAAAAGAAACTTGAACAAATCAGTAGCCTTCTTATACTCAAAGGATAAATGGACTGGGAAAGAAATTAGGGAAAGGATACCTGTCACAATAATCACAAATAATATAAAATACCATGGTATGACCCTAACCAAACAAGTAAAAGGTCTATGTGACAAGAACTTCAAGTATCTGAAGAAAGAATTTGAATAAGTTCTCAGAAGATAAAAAGATCTCTCATGCTCAATGATTGATGGGATTAATACGGTAAAAATGGCCACCTCACAAAAAGAAATCTACAGGTTCAATGCAATCCCCATCAAAATTCACCTCAATTTTTCATAGAGTTAGAAAGAGTTAGAAAGATTTGGAATAATAAAAAAACCAGGATTGCAAAAACTATTCTCAACAATAAAAGAACTTCTGGGGGAAACTCAAATCACTGATCTCAAGCTGTAGTATAGTGATTAAAAATTGACTAGTATTGGTACAAAGACAGTCAGGTAGATCAATAGAGTAGAATTTAAGACCCAGAAATGAACCCATAGACTATGGTCACTTGTTCTTTGACAAAGAAGCAAAAAACCATGCAGTGTCAAAAGAGCATTTTCAACAAATTGCACTGATTCAACTGACAGTCACTATGTAGAAGAATGCAAATTGATCTATTCTCATCTCCCTGTACAAAGATCAAGTCCAAGTGGACTAAGGACCTCCACATAAAACCAGGTACACTGAATGTAATAGAAGAGAAAGTGGGGAAGAGTCTCAAACACATGGGAACAGGGGAAAAGTTCCTGAATAGAACATCAATAGCTTATGCTCAAAGATCAAGAATCAACAAATGGAACCTCATAAAACTACAAAGCTTCTGTAAGGCAAAGGCCACTGTCAATAGTACTAAATGACAACCAACTGATTGGGAAAAGATCTTTATCAATCCCACATGTGATTAAGGTCTTGTATCCAGTATATACAAAGAACTGAAGAAGTTAGACTCCAGAGACTCAAATAACCCCATTAAAAAATGAGGAACAGAACTAAACAGAGAATTCTAACCGAAGAAACTCAAAAGGCTGAGAAGCATCTAAAGAAATATTCAACATCCTTAGTCTTCAGGGAATTGCAAATCAAAACGACCCTGAGATTGCCACATCACACCAGTCAGAATGGCTAAGATCAAAAACTCAGGTGACAGCAGATGCTGGGGAGGATGGGAGAAAGAGGAACAATCCTCTATTGCTGATGGGATTGTAAGCTGCTACAACCAGTCTGGAAATCAGTCTAGCAGTTCCTCAGAGAACTGGACATAGTACTACCTGAGGACACAGCAATACCACTCTTGGACATATACCCAGAAGATGTCCCAACATGTAATAAGGACACATGCCCTACTATGTTCATAGCAGCCATATTTATAATAGTTAAAAGATTGAAACAATCCAAATGTCCTTCAACAGAGGAATGGATGCAGGAAATGTTGTACATTTATACACTGGAATACTACTCAGCTTTTAAAAACATGACTTCATGAAATTTGCAGGCAAATGGATAGATCTTGAAAATATCATCCTAAGTGAAATAACTCAGTCATAAAAGAACACACATGATATGTTCTCACTCTTAAATGCATAGTAGCCCAAATGTTTGGAATACTCAAGATTAAATTCACAGACCATATGAAGCCAAAGAAGAAGGAAGAGAAAAGCCTGGCTGCTTCAGTGCTTTCTGGAAGGGGTAACAAATTACTCACAGGAGCAAACATAATTACAGAGACAAAGTGTGGAGCAGAGACTGAAGGAAAGGCCATCCAGAGACTGCCCCATATACAGTCACTAAACTTGGGTGCAATTTTGGAGGCTGGGAACTACTTGTTGATTGGAGCCTGATATGGCTGTCTCCCAAGAGGCTCTGCCAGAGTCTTACTAATACAGAGGCAGATGCTTTCAGCCAATCATTGGACTGGGCACAGGGTCCCCAAAGGAGGAGTTGGAGAAGGGACTGAAGGAGCTGAGGGGGTTTGCATCTCCATGGAGGGAGAAACCATGTCAACTGGCCAGAACCCTAGAGCTCCAGGGACTAGACCACCAACCTAAGAGTATACATAAAGGTATTCATGGTTCTGGCCTCGTATGTGGCAGAAGATGGCCTTGGAGGATATCAGTGTGTTTAATTTCCCAGTGTAGGGGAATGTCAGGAGTGGGTGGGTGGGTCAGGGAGCACCATCTATAGAGGCAGGAGGAGGGGGAATGGGATAGGGGGTTTCCAAATGGGAGACCTGGTAAGGGGAAAACATTTAAAATGTAAATAAAGAAAAATCTGATAAAATAAATGTAAAAAAAAGTAATAATAAATGAAAACACTTCTAAATAATATCGTTTAAAAAGACATTAAAGAGTTTAAATAAGGATCCTTAATAATGAACAATGGATTGCTTTTCCTGGGCACATCCTGATCTCCAGAATTCATGCACATCACTAGATTGAGGAAGTTCTGTGTGCAAACATAACTTTATTACTTGGATATATGTTACAAATTATATTGGTCCATATTTTTCCAAGAAGAGACCTGCTTGGTATAAATCTCTTAAATTTCCCTTCATCAGAAACTTCATGTGGCCAGGCAGTGGTGGCTCATGCCTTTAATCCCAGCACTTGGGAAGCAGAGGCAGGGAGATTTCTGAGTTTGAAGCCAGCTTGGCCTACAGAATGAGTTCCAGGACAGCCAGGGCTGCACAGAGAAACCCTGTCTCGAAAAAAAAAAACAAAAACAAACAAAAAACAACAACAAAAAAAAAACAAAACAAAAAATAAAAAACAACAAAACAAAACAAAACCAAAAAACCAGAAACTTCATGTGTTTTGAAGGTTGGTTTCCCCTCACCTCCTGTGAACCCTCCCTCAAGGATACTTTAGTATGGGTTCCTGGAGAAACGTTGGGACTCAAGGTTACCTTTCATATGTATTGCTCACTTTCTAGACTATACATAATATGATTCCTTTTTCTTGAAATACTAGAGAAAGAAACTATTAATAAATACTTGATAACTACTACTTTTCAGAAGATGATAATTCTGTTCCATATAATATCAGATATGTTAATAAAATGTCTTTTATTATTTTAGTCCCTACATGCACATTTCTAAGTAAATCCTTCCAGGGTGCAAATGGCTCAGAATAAGTTGAAATATGTGAATTTTATAAACTCCAAAGATAAATGCTAAAGAAAAAATGATTCTTTTATTTCTTAGAAAGGGAAAACATACATAGTTTTTGCTTTCTTGCTTAAGGTTGAAGAATCAGCAGAGCGGGAATTGCTCAGAAGCTTGGATTAGAATGATCTGTAATCATCACTTTTCAAGAGTACTCTTCTCATGCAACACAAGGCTCAACATAAACCTCCCTGTTAGTATTCATCCAAAAATGGAAAATTAGGATAGTCATCAAAGCTAGAAGGACAAGTAAATCATATTAATATTTAGTGACTGCTTTGAAATTATTATTAAGGTGAAGATATGGAAAAATATTTTCTAGTAATTCATACCATCTACTTTAAGCATTATTGTATAAATTCATATCATGCTGCTTTTCCTGGGACATATAAAGAAAATAGACAGTTAAATGCACATCTATCCAAAAAAGGTAATCAGTTCTTTTAATTACAATTTCTTAATGAAAATAGGAACTGATCACCTTGTTTTGAAAAGAAGAAGCCAAGTTGCACATTCCTTACTAAGAAACACTGGAGGGAGATACAGATGAAAAATATCATTTTGGTTTCATTTTAGTAATTGATCAATTACTTGCTAAGTGTCTACTATGTCCATTGTACTAGATGTGATTCAGAAGTAGAAAAAAATGGACTGGAGACATGTTTGAGTGGAAAAAAATGCTTTTGGTACAAATATGTCATATGAGTTGCAACCTCATTAGCCACATAAAGCTGGACATGGTAGCATGAATTCCTCTGTAATAAATCTCCATGGTGAAATAGAAAGTGGAGACTGACATTTTCCTGAAAACCCACAGGCAGCCTGGAATACACATTAGAAACAAATGGTTCTGCCACAAACAAGATGGAAAGTGAAGGAGACAACAAATGTTGACCTCTGACCACCAGATGCATACAATGATAGACTCATGTGTTCTCATTCACTCATACACATAAATACATGCAATATCATACAAGGCAACACACAGAAGATAAATGGAAAATGAGTTATAAGAAGAAAGGCTGTATCCAAGAAGATAACTATAGAAGATCACCATTCAGTAATAATTATTCAAGATATAAAGGAGTAAAATATGGTTACTTGTCAATTTTTCACAATTATAAGTGACTGCTTGATATTTGTTCTATAATTTAATGTTTTCTTTATTCATAATAAAAAACTATTACTAATCATAAAATTTACCAGAAATTTTTTATATACTGTTGTTCACTGAGCATGTCAACTTTTATAAATTCTCATATTTATGTACTTTTGGAAGTAATTTTCCAATAGGACAAGAAAGATGTATTACATTCTTTCTTCATTGATTTTATATATATATATATATATATATATATATATATATATCATATATATACATATACATATGTATATATGTGTATATGTGTGTGTATAATATTATATAGAAGTTGTTATATATATAACTATAACATATATGACTGTTATATATAAACTATTATGTATATAATTTTTCTAACTCAAATTTATAAAATATATGGAGCAACAAGGAAGAGTAAAATTTCAAGTTGTCTACAAATTCTTCATCATGTGGGTCTGGCTTCCACATGATATAGTGTTGTCTATAATATTATTTTCTATAACTTCTGAGTGTTCAACATTGAGATCTTGATATTCTAGAAAACAAATACCAAATGAACTACAGAATTCATTAAGCCAGTTATTGTTATCACAAACAAAGTGATTAGGCTTAAATGGATGTGCAATATAAACAAAGTATAGCTTTCAGTTCATTGGAAACATTAAATTTCCTGAATTAAATGAACAATTTCACCCAGAGGAAATGTCACAGACCAAAGGATGGATAGTCACACATTTGAAATAATTAGGGTTTAAGCAGGTGGTAGGTTACATGACATGATGTTGAAATGAGCAAGTTTCAACAGGCTTATTTGTAGCTGCCAGCAGCCACTCATATGAATGAGTTTTCTGGAATGGGGGTCAAGGCCCAAATAATTTGGGGTACCAGAAATGTGGGAAGGATTTGAAAAAATTAGAGCAACACATGATGTGTTTTCAGTCCGCCATCATTCATCGAATTGTTCTTGTTACAAGCAAACAGGTAAATAAGTAAAGCAAAACCCCTCCCCCGAGTTTGTCAGCAACTTGGAATAATCAGCAATTTCATCTTCAGTCTCTGGAGGCGGGACTTCCGGTGTAACTGGAACTTGGAGAGAGGCGTGGCAATTAGCAGGAGGTGAGCAGAAAGGCGAGGCTATCTGTGGAAGGCAGGGTCTGATAGAATCAACCCTCAGCTGTAGGAGGGTCACAGTTCCTCCCTTTTTCTTTAGAAAACAGCAGGACAAAGGTATACTCATACATCACAGTCCTGTATGGGAATTTTCATGGTGCTTTGATGAATATCACCTGTAGTATAATATCTACTGGCAAGTATCTTACCCATCTTTGGGCACATGTACATCTAGTTTGACACTGCAAACTGGGCTTATTATGTGTTTTCTTATCTTAAACAAAAAACACATAGCCACTCGGCACATGATCTTGTCTTAGGTTGATTACTCACCAGAGACCTAGCCAGTGGAACAGGTTTACAAAATGTACCCTCTTCCCATGTGCACAATGTCAAGACATGCCTTTATCACCTGCAAAGTCCAGGAGCTGCCACAGTCTCTCTGAAAAAAACGCCTTCTCTGCAGTTCTTGTGAAGCAGTGCTGGTGTGATGATGGACAGCTGGATGTAGACACCTAACTGAGTTGTAAAATAGCAGCTCCCAAGCTAGGATCCTTTTCAACAGCTTCGCCTAGAGAATAGGCCTTCGATTCAGTTGTAAATAAGTAATTTCCAGGCTAGAAGTTCTGAGATTGAGATAAAGTGTCTTTGCATTCTGAGACTGAGCTTGCTTTTTAGGTAAAAGTGCTCTGGGAGAGAGTGAATTTTGATTGTCTTTGTACTTCAGAAATGAGCTTGCTTGAGATAAAACCTTAAAAGTTTAAAAGTAACATTATCTTGAAGATGTCTCAGGCACTTTAGTTGCAAATTAACAACATTTTGGCCCAAGACTTGGCCTCTAGGATATAGAAGGAAGCTGCTGTTAACTGTCAGAAAAAGGTGGAGGCTATTTCAGCAAAGTAAACTTTGTTGGCTAATAAAATGTTTAGCCAATATTTTTAGTATAAAAACATGATTATTAAAAAGATTTTGAATCTGTATTCACTTGATGAATCAATGTTTCAGGCAGCCATTGTGTTCCAACAAAAACAGAGCCTCTTTCCCAGACTAAAGTGGGGTTAAGATCATATGTGTTAGTAAGTGGAGTGACATGCCATTTTATCATGGCATAAAAATTGGAAATGTTTGGATGCCAGTGGCGATCTGTAGTAGATTGACCTTTAGCATCAAACTGTAAATATATATATATATATATATATATATATATATGTATATTAAAACAAGCAAAAAGCAAAATATGCCTTTTAAAACAAGCAAAAAGCGAGGCATGCCTTAAAACAGGCAAAAAATGAAATATGCTTTTCAAAACAAGCCAAAAAACAAAATGCTTATGGAGATAACTTTGGAATGGAGTGCATATTCTCCCTTCTTTTCATATTAAAAAATCAAATTCTCAAAGTGCAAAGTACACATTGAGTAATTTATTGTCTCTGAGAATTATAAATTTTCTCATTAATATGGGTAACATTTAAATTGTTGACAAAATGTCTCAAATGCTTGACTATAATAGTCAGTTCCATAATCTGTTTTAATCTGATTAGGATCATTAAAAGTAGAAATATAATATAGGCAATAACCAATTAATATTTTGTTGTTTTTTATGTTAAGGCAAATTGTAACTTGAAAGTCTGAGAAGGAATTAATAGTCACATGTATATGTTTTATTTTTAATTTTGAAATCAAAATTATATTTTAAAAGTGTCCAAATATCAAAAGTAATTGAAAGTTCTGATATATGTATGTACAAATATATCAGTATACAAATTAAGGCTTAATTTTAATACTTGAAAAACAGTGACTACGGCACACAATTAATTATTTGTGTTGATGTAGGGGGGAAAAATCATGAGAATAAAACATGTGGCTTATATATAAAATTTCTCATAAAAGGGCTATAGAAGTATCTGTTGTTATGGGGTGTATACATAAGTTTATAGGAAATATAAAAGTATGTATACAAACATATTTTAACAATTTGTTTACTTTGGATAAATATCAATTTTAGTCTAAATCTTTACTAAGTAATAGGCCAAATATCAATTAATAATTTATAATAGCCAAATTAATTGCTGTTAGAAGAAATATTTATAAATACATTTATAAATATATTTCTAAAATATATTTATAATATTATTGTATCACCATAACCTTATGGTAAGATTAAACATTACTTTGAATATGAGAAGAGATGAATTTATATTAATGTTCTTTTTTTCTCAAAGAGATGTTGGGGGCATATTTAAAACCCCAAACATTTGATTATAATAGATGGCAATTGTTTACAAAAGCTTTGTTTACCTTCAGTAAAAAGGTTTTTCCCTTTTATTAGACGATATCTAACAAAGGCTGAATTTCATAAAGCTTGTGGCCTCATTAACTTTTTATAGATTTAGAAATTAAAGTTACTTTAGATCCATGAATATTAATAAACTTTACTCAATGGAACTCTGTTAATTTTAATTGTACTTTTAGATTTCTTTTGTAATATTAAGCCATCAAGAACATTATGTCTATGCTTGTAATTAAATCCATATTAAGTGGTTGTATTATTAGCTTGTAATTTACTTCATGACCACTAGATGGCTCTCGGTAGTTGGGAAACTTTAGTTTGTACAGCACTGTGGAGAGACTGTCTGCGTGATTATGGTGGGCAGCAGCAGGCAATGTTTACCACGTTCCCAGTGGCCACTAGACTGAGACCTGAGACCGGTGCTGCCACCACAGCCGTCCGATGTGGGACCTTATGGCTGGCTGGTATCAGCACCCTGGCCAGGTTGTTTCAGTTTCTGCCACAAAGCCCGGCTGCCACGTGCACAGGGGCCAAATCCAAAATGGTGCCTCAGCCATCTCAGTGCGGGACCACGGACCACCCTTCCATTTTTCTCCGCCTGGCAGGCTCGAGACAGAGCCGGGGCCTCTCTTGGCTGCCGCAGGAAGATGTGTGAGACCACCCACCCGCTGCTGCAGTCTCTGCCTCTTTACGGGGCTGTCCCAGTGTCCTGCACAGTGTAGTGTGGCTCGGGGAGCAGGGGAGCCGAGAACAACCACACCGCCACAAAAGCGCCCAGTAGCCTCTTCCCTCGCAGTGTTTTTTCGAGGGCTGGGCTCTTGTCCCTGGCTACTGCCTCCTTCAGCAAATCCTACCAGCCGTGTGCCACCACAACTGGCCCATGACCTTAATCGTGCTACCACCCATCACAGAGTTCCCATCATGGCCAGGCCACTGCCTCCCCGCCTGTACCCGGAGGGTGCACAGTGCTCGCAAACCTCCAGCTGCTGTGTTGACAGCGTGTAAACATCACTAAGACAAGACACAGACTCGCAATCATTCATACAAAGACAAAAACAATGAACAAATTTACACGCAACACAAAACACAAAACTGAAGACTAGGAATTTCTCTTGAATAAGCCATAGAGAAAGCGAGACGTCTCTCGGTTTCTCTGTGTCTCTGGGATAGCTCTGAAGTCCATTTTCCCTCTCCTTTCTATCTTCTTCCACATAACTTTTGCTTTGTTTCTAAATTTTGCCATTTTTATGTATTTTTTATTATATATCCATGCTCTACCCTGCCTGTGTGTAACTCGAATGCTACTGGACAACCACCTGATTCTGGTCCTGACTGTCTTCTGCTACCGAACCCCCTAATTCGAGACCATCACCAGGCCAGTGTGACCTCAACTTACCTTGGCAAACCTGCCATTCCATCCTTATTTCCTTGAGAACCTTCTCTTGAGGTAGTGGTGTACCTTTCCTCCTCATATCCAGTCCCTGTTCGGGGGCGCCATCTGTAGCTGCCAGCAGCCACTCATACGAATGGGTTTTCTGGAATGGGGGTCAAGGCCCGAATAATTTAGGGTACCAGAAATGTGGGAAGGGTTTGAAAAAAATTAGAGCAACACGTGGTGTGCTTTCAGTCCGCCATCATTCATTGAATTGTTCTTGTTACAAGCAAACAGGTAGATAGGTAAAGCAAAATCCCTCCCCCAAGTTCGTCAGCAACTTCATCTTCAGTCTCTGGAGGTGAGACTTCCGATGTAACTGGAACTTGGAGAGAGGTGTGGCAATTAGCAGGAGGTGGGCAGAGAGGCGAGGCTATCTGTGGAAGGCAGGGTCTGATAGAATCAGCCCTCAGCTGTAGGAGGATCACACATATTTAATTGCCTCAAGTGTAAATTCCAGGACATAGCAATTCAGAAACCTAAATGAAGGTTGCAGATCCTTTACTACTGATGACAGTGAATATTCCACAAAAAAAGAGGAGAGTAGTAAGTTTAGGAGGTCAGCCTGAGCCAGGCTCCATAACTCCTGCTCAGGTCACAGAGGATGAAATTTAGGGGAGGCTAGATATAGTTACTAAAGCTTTTGTCTCTTTTCTGATTAACATGGTTTCTGGGCTTCTTTAAATTAAGGAAACTACTAACACTTATGTTATACTCACCTCAGGAAAAGAATTGGAATAAAATATGGTTACTAAGGGCCAAGAGAATGATTAGAAATATGTAGCTGTTGTACTTTGGGTTGGGGGGAGGAACTCAAGGAAATCCCAGAGACCTGGCATGGGAGCTAGCCTCCAAGGCTCAATGTGGGTGACCAACAATGAAATGCCCAACAGTGGGGATATGGCACCTGAAGGGACCACCTCAAATAGTCAGACAGGACACCAGTGGAGGGGTGGGGACACCAACCCACCTACAAAGCTTTTGACCCAAAATTGTTCCACCGAAAAGAAATGCAGGGACAAAAATGGAGCAGAGACTGTTGGAATGGGCTACTAGTGACCAGGCCATCTTGGAATCAATCCCATGGACAACCACAACACTATTACTGATGTAGTGCTTGTAGATAGGAGACTTCAATGGGAGTCATTTGAGAAGCTCTATCCAGCAGCTGATGGAGATAGATACAGACTCTCAAGGTGAGGTATTGGATGGAGGGTAGGATCCCAATGTAAGAGTTTGGGAAAGGATGGAAGAAACTGACGGCAACCCCATAGGAAGACCACCCATGACAAACAACCAGGCCCCTGGTGAAGTCCCAGGGACTAAGTTACCAACCAAAGGACATAAGCTGGCTGATCCAAAGCACCAACACTATGTAAAAGTGGATTGCCTTGTCTGGCTTCAATGAGAGAAAATGCCTAATCCTGTAGACACTTGATGGCACAGTGTGGGAGTATAAGGGGACACGTTCTCAGAGGCTAACAGAGGCAGGTGGGGAAGTAGAAGGCTTCAAGCACAGACCAGGAAGAGGAGAGATTTGGGTTGTAAATAAATAAAATAATTAATTATTAAAAATTAATTTAAAAAGGAATTATTATATAGAACCACTTACGTATAAGATATTTTTGAAGAAGATCTCAGAAGATGGAAAAATCTCCCATGCTATGGATTGGCAGGATTAATATACTAAAAATGAACATCTTGCCAAAAGCAATCTATAGATTCAATGCAACCTCCATCATAATTCCAATTCAATTCTTCTCAGAGCTAGAAAGAGCAATTTGCAAATTCATCTGGTGCCCCGGCCCGAGGGTGCGAGTAATTAACCAGGGTCAGAAGGGGACGGAGCCTGAAAGAGAAACGGGCGAGAGAGAGGAACGAGGCCAAGCAAAAACGGTTGTCAAAGCCTGACTTTACTTCAGAAGGGCAGGGCAATTATACTTGCAGAGCAAGGAAGCGTTAAGAGGAAGTGGGGCGGGGGGTGTACACCTGGCTTCACACCTGGCTGGAGCGGAAGCGTTGACAAAACATTTTATGGTTTTTCCGAGAACACTCCATGGTTCCTCTGAGAATAGACTGTTACTCAGATAAGGTCAAATTCTCAGGGACAACAGGGACACTCTGACCCTGAAAATCTGGAATAACAAAAAAGCTAGGATAGTGAAAACTAATCTCAACAATAAAAGAACTTCTGGTGGAATCATGATCCCTGACCTCAAGCTCTAATACAGAGCAATTGTCATAAAAACTGTATGGTATTGGTACAGTGACAGGCAGGTAGATCAATGGAATAGAATTGAAGACCCAGAAATGAACCCACACATCTATGGTCACTTGATCTTTGACAAAGGAGCTAAAACCATACAGTGGAAAAAAGACAGCACTATCAAGAAATGGTGCTGACTCAACTGGCAGTCAGCATGTAAAAGAATGCAAATTGATCCATTCTTATCTCCTTGTACAAAGCTCAAGTCCAAGTGGATCAAGAACCTCCACATAAAACCAGATATACTGAAACTAATAGAAAAAAAAAGTGTGGAAGAGCCTTGAGCTCATCTAAGGCAAAAGATGATGCGAATAGGACAAAACAACAACCAACAGATTGGGAAAAGATCCTACATCTGACATCAATCCTACATCTGACAGACGGCTAATATCCAATATACACAAAGAACTCAAGAAGTTAGACTCCAGAGAACCAAATAACCCTATTAAAAATGGGGCACAGAGCTAAACAAAAAATTCACAACTGAGGAATACCAAATGGCTGAGAAACACCAAAAGAAATGTTCAACATCCTTAGTCATCAGGGAAATGCAAATCAAAACAAACCTGAGATTCTACCTCACACCAGTCACAATGGCTGAGATAAAAAACACAGGTGACAGCATATGCTGGCAAGGTTGTGGAGAAAGAGGAGCACTCCTTCATTGCTGGTGGGATTGCAAGCTGGCACAACCACTTTGGAAATCAGTTTGGCAGTTACTCAGGAAATTGGATATAGTACTACCTGATGACCCAGTTATACCACTGGGTATATACCAGAAGATGCTCTAACATGCAATAAGGACACATGCTCCACTATGTTCATAGCAACCTTATTTATAATAGCCAGAAACTGGAAAGAACCCAGATGTCCTTCAACAGAGGAATAGATTCAGAAAATGTGGTACATTTACACAATGGAGTACTACTCAGCTATTAAAAACAATGAATTTATGAAATTCTTAGGCAAATGGATGGATCTG
Organism: Montemys delectorum; assembly: GCA_019843815.1. Lineage (NCBI taxonomy): Eukaryota > Metazoa > Chordata > Mammalia > Rodentia > Muridae > Montemys > Montemys delectorum. Next base: position 16,894 of record JADRCD010159235.1, on the reverse strand, counting down.
GAGGATATATCATCCTGAGTGAAGAAACCCAAATACAAAAGAACATACATGGTATGTACTCACTGATAAGTGGATATTAGTCCAGAAACTTGGAATACCCAAAATATAATCCACTAAGCACAAGAAACTCAAGAAGAAGGAAGACCGAAGTGTGAATACTTCAGTCCTTCTTAGAAGGGAAAACGAAATACACATTGAAGTAACTGCAGAGACAAACTATGGAACAGAGACTGAAGGAAGAATAATCCAGAGACTGATCCACCTGGGAATCCTTCCCATATTCAGTCAGCAAACCCAGACACTATTGTGGATGCCAGCAAGTACTGGCTGACTGGAGCCTGATATAGGTGTCTCCTGAGAGGCTCTAACAGTGCCCGACTAATAGAGAAATATAGGCTCACAACTATCCATTGGACTAAGCATAGGGTCCCCAATGAAGGAGCTAGAGAAAGGACCCAAGTAGCTGAAGGGTTTTCAGCCCCTTAGAAAGAACAACAATATGAAGTATCTAGTTCCCTCAGAGCTCCCATGGACTAAACCATCAACCAAAGAGTACACATGGTGGGACTCATGGCTCCAGCTGCATTTGTAGCAGAGCCTAGTTGGTCAACAATGGGAGGTGAGGCCCTTGGTCCTGTGAAGGTTCTATGCCCCAGTGTAGGGGAATGCCAGGGCCAGGAAGTAGGAGAGGGTGGGTTGGTGAGCGGGGTTGGGGTGAAGGAACTGTTTTTTTTTTTTTTT
>JADRCD010159235.1:1129-15753 GCA_019843815.1 Montemys delectorum | reverse complement strand
TTTTTTTTTTTTTTTCCTGAGGGGAAACCAGGAAAGGAGATATCATTTGAAATGTAAATATAGAAAATATCTAATAAAAATAATTTTAAAAAATTACATCCTTTTTCCACAGCCTGCTATGTATGGGTCCTGCCAGGAAAGAGTTGATCTCCTAGGAGTGCTCTCACTCTCTGGCCAAGAGGTGAGATCTCTACTTTCTCTACAATAACTGTCTGGAACAGGGCTGGTCAGGAGTGCACAGGACATAGGCACAGTGGAACCAACTGGAACAGGATCCTGCCATTTACCATCTGCACCCAGAGTTTGGGCTGTTTCACAACCCTCTGTACACAAGTTCAGCCAGGATAGAGCTAGTCTGTCAGGAGTGCTGACACAGGATTACAGGCCCACAGCAGGGACAAGCTCCAGCCAAAAACAACAAGACCAACTAACACCAGATATAACCAGATGGAGGAAGGCAAGAATAAGAAACTTACCAACAGAACCTAAGGATACTTGGCATCATCAGAACCCAATTCTCCCACCACAGCATGTCCTGGATGCCTCAACACACAGGAAAAGCAAGATTTGGATTTGAAATTATATCTCATGATGATGATAGAGAAGCTGAAGAAGGAAATAAATAACTCTTTTAAAGAAATACAAGAGAACAGAGGTAAACAGGGAGAAGCTCGTAAAGAGGAAACACAAAAATCTCTTAAAGAATTATAGGAAAACACAACCAAACAGGTAAGTGAATTCAAAAAGTCATCTAGGATCTAAAAATAGAAGCAGAAATAATAAAGAAATCACAATGGGGGACAACTCTGGATATAGAAAATCTAGAAGACAGATTAGGAATCATAGATACAAGTATCACAAAAAGAATACAAGAAATAGAAGAGAGAATCCCAGGTGCAGAAGACACACAGTCAAAGAAAACGCAAAATGCAAATGGTCCTAACCCAAAACATCCAGGAAATCTAGGACACAATGGTAAGACACAACCTAGGGATAATAAGTATAAAAGAGAGTGAAGATCCCCAACTTAAATGGCCAGTAAATATTCAACAAAATTATAGAAGAAAACTTCCCTAACCTAAAGAAAGTGATGCCCATGAACATACAAGAGGCCTACAGAATACCAAATAGATTGGACCAGAAAAGAAATTCCTCCCATCACATAATAATCAAAACAACAAATGTACAATACAAAGAAAGAATATTAAAAGCAGTAAGGGAAAAATATTAAGTAACATAAAGGCAGACCTTTCAGAAGTACACCAGACTTCTAACCAGAGACTATAAAAGACAGAAGACACTGGGCAGACATAATAGAGACCCTAAGAGAACACAGATACCAGCCCAGGCTATTATACTCAGCAGAACTTTCAATTATCATAGATAGAGAAACCAAGATATTCCATGAAAAAAAATCAATTTTCACAATATCTTTCCAGAAATCCAGCTGTTCAAAGGACAATAAATGGAATACTCCAACATAAGGAGGGAAAGTACACCCTACAAAAAGCAAGAAAATAATATTCTTTTAACAAACCAAAAGGAATATAGCCACATAAACATAATTCTACCTGTAGAATTATGTAACAAAAATAACAGAAAGAAACAATCATTTTTCCTTCATATCTCTTAATATCAATGGGCTCAATTCCCAACTAAAAAGACACAGACTAACAGACTGGACATGGAAACAGGACCCAATATTTTGCTGAATACAGGCAACCCACCTCAGTGACAAAAACAGACACTACCTGAGAGTAATGGGTTGGAAAACAATTCTTCAAGCAAATAGTCCCAGGAATCAAGGCGGAGTAGACATTGTAATAGTGAATAAAACCAACTTTTAACCTAAAGTTATCAAAGATAAATAAGGACACTTCATACTCATTAAAGGAAAAATCTACGAAGAAGAACTCTCAGTTCTGAACATCTATGCACCAAATGCAATGGCACCCACATTCATAAAAGAAACTTTACTAAAGTTCAAAGCACACATTGCACCTCACACAATAATAGTTGGAGACTTCAACACCCTACTCTCATCAATGGACAGATCATGGAAACAGAAACTAAAGAGACACAGAGAAATTAACCGAAGTTATGAATCAAATGGATTTATAGAACATTTCATCTATAGAACATCCTAAAGCAAAAGAATGTGTTCTTGGTACCTCACCATACCTTCTCCAAAACTGACCATATAATCCATCACAAAACAGGCCTCGATAGATATAAGAGGAATGAAATAATCCCATATCACCATGGACTAAGGCTAGAGTTCAATGACAGCATAAAGAATAGAACACACACGTACACATGGAATCTGAACAACACTCTACTCAATGATAACTTGGACAAGGAAGAAATAATGAAATAAATTAAAGACTTTTTAGAATTTATTGAAAATGAAGGTACATCATACCAAAACTTATGGGACACAATGAAATCAGTGCTATGAAGAAAACTTATAGCTCTGAGTGCCTCCAAAAAAATTGGAGAGAACATACATTAGCAGCATTTCAGCATACCTGAAAGCTCTAGATCAAAAAGAAGCAAATACACCCAAAAAGAGTAGATGGCAGGAAATAATCAAACTCAGAGCTGAAATCAACCAAATAGAAACAAAAAGAAATATACAAAGAATTAAACAAACTAGAATCTGGCTCTTTGAGAAAATCAACAAGATAGATAAATCCTTAGCCAGAGTAACCAGAGACAGAGGGTACAGAGACAGTATCCAAATTAACAAAATTAGAAATGAAAAAGTAGATATAACAACAGAAACTGAGTGTACTGGCTAGTTTTGTGTGTCAACTTGACACAGGCTGCAGTTATCACAGAGAGCTTCAGTTGGGGAAGTGCCTCCATGAGATCCAGCCGTGGGGCATTTTCTCAATTAGTGACCAAGGGGGTAGTGCCCCTTGTGGGTGGTGCCATCTCCGGGCTTGGAAGTCTTGAGTTCTATAAGAGAGCAGGCTGAGCAAGCCAGGAGAAGTAAGCCAGTAAGGAACATCCCTCCATGGCCTCTGCAATAGCTCCTGCTTCCTGACCTGCTTGAGTTCCAGTCCTGACTTCCTTGTGATAAACAGCAATGTGGAAGTAAGCCAAATAAACCCTTTCCTCTCCAACTTGCTTCGTGGTCATGATGTTTGTGCAAGAATAGAAACCCTGACTAAGACAAATTGGTACCAGGAGTGGGGCATTCCTGTGACAACCTGACCATGTTTTGGGGAGAATTGTGGAAGGATGTTGGAACTTTGAGCTAGAAGAACCACTGGTTGTTAAGAACTCTGTGGGATGTTCTGTGGGAGCTTGGAAGATCATGTTGAGAACAGTGCAGAGATGGAGGCCTGGCTTGTGAAATTTCAGAGGGAAAATTAAAGACTCTTATCAGGGCCATGTTGTTTTTTTGATTGTGAAGATTCTGTGGTTCTGGTTAGCTGGGGCTGAAGTATCAGCTGTGATTAACAAGATACCAGAACTACTAAAATGAAAACTGCATTACTGGGACTATTGATGCTGGTTAGCTGGAGCTAAGAAATTAGCGGTGATTAAGAAGAGACCAGCATCATTGAGGTAACATCTTCTGGAGTGTTTTCTGAGAGCACAAAGAGGATGTGTTCCAGAGATAGCCAAGGTTGTACCTTGTGCTGCAGCAGGACTTGGTAATGTGTAAGAGTCACCCAGGTGGTACTGGTTTTGACAACATGAAGGGGTCATGGAGAGCAGCTGAGGCTCGGCACAGTGAGAGGCCATGGAAGGCCATTGGTGAAGGTGCAGCCTCAGTTTGCAATTGATGGCCCAGGACTGAAGGTGTCATGCAAAGGAGTTGAGGCTTGGCATTGTGAAGACTATGAGAGGCTACTGGTAAAGTCTAGTTACAGCAGTGTTTTGGGAATGCCAGTACCATACAGTGACCACCAAGGACAGCAGCAGCAATGGAGTATAGGCATCTGGAGCTCAGAAGATAAATATGTGTGCTACAAAGGGCAGAGCTGGAGAAGTGACCAAAGCCCTTAGAGGAGCCCAGAAGATCGTGAGTTGGATCCCAGACATTGTTTTTGCTTTTGATTGTGACTGTGCCCTGATACTTTTCCCTCTTGAAGGAAGAATATATTTTAGTGGAGCCCACAGTTAAGAGACCTTAAATTTTAAAAGACATTGGACATTTTAAATTGATTGGACTTTTAATTTGTAAAGACTGTGAGACTTTAGATTTTGGGGATGAATAAGAACATAAGGGTTGAGGCTTAATAGTGATGTGTTTGTGTGTCAAGTTGACAAGGGGTCAATTGTACTGGCTAGTTTTGTGTATCAACTTGACACAGACTGCAGTTATCACAGAGAAGGGAGCTTCAGTTGGGGAAGTGTCTCCATGAGATCCAGCTGTGGGGCATTTTCTCAATTAGTGACCAAGGGGGTAGGGCCCCTTGTGGGTGGTGCCATCTCCGGGCTTGGAAGTCTTGAGTTCTATAAGAGAGCAGGCTGAGCAAGCCAGGAGAAGCAAGCCAGTAAGGAACATCCCTCCATGGCCTCTGCATCAGCTCCTGCTTCCTGACCTTCTTGATTTCCAGTCCTGACTTCCTTGTGATAAACAGCAATGTGGAAGTAAGTCAAATAAACCCTTTCCTCCCCAACTTGCTTCGTGGTCGTGATGTTTGTGCAGGAATAGAAACCCTGACTAAGACACTGAGTAAATTCAAAAGATCATGTGATCTTGCTACAAAAGTTTATACTCAACAAAACTGGAAAATATGGATCCAATTGACAATTTTCTAGACAGATACAAGGTACCAAAGCTAAATCAGGATCAGATTAGACATCTAAACTATCCTATAACTCCTAAAGAAATAAAAACAGTCATTAAAATTCTCCCAACCAAAAAAGCCTAGGACCAGATAGATTTAGTGCAGAATTCTATCAGACCTTTAAAGAAGCCCTAATACCAATATTCTTCAAACTATTCCACTAAATAGAAACAGAAGTAACACAACCCAATTTGTTCTATGAAGCTACAATTATTCTGATACCTAAACCACACCAGGACCCAACAAAAAAGAGAACTTCAGACTAATTCCCTTAAGAACATCGATACAGGAATACTCAATAAAATTCTCGCTGATCGAATCCAAGAACACATCAAAACAATCATCTATCAAGATCAAGTAGGCTTCATCTCAGAGATGCAGGTATGGTATAATATACATAAATAAATCCTTGTAATCCATTATGTAAAGAAACACAAAGTAAAAACCACACAATCATTTCATTAGATGCTGAGAAAGCATTTGACAAAATTCAACATTCCTTCATGATAAAAGTCTTGCAAAGATCAGGAATTCAAGGCCAATGCCTAAACAACTAAATGCAGTATACAGCAAAACAATAGCAAACATCAAACTAAATGGAAAGAAACTTAAAGAAATCACATTAAAATCAGGGACTAGACAAGGCTGCACACTCTCTCTTTAACTATTCAATATAAAACTCAAAGTCCTAGCCAGAGCAATTAGACAGCAAAAGGAGATCAAAGAGATACAAATTGGAAAGGAAGAAGTCAAATTACCACTATTTGCGGATGATATGATGCTTAAGTGACCCCAAAAATTCCACCAATGTACTCCTAAACGTGATAAACAACTTCAGCAGAAGGGCTGGATATAAAATGAACTCAAACAAATCAGTAGTCTTCCTTTACTCAAAGGATAAATAGGCTGAGAAAAAAACTAGGGAAAGGACACCCTTCACAATAGTCACAAATAATATAAAATACCTTGGTGTGAATATAAACAAGCAAGTGAAGGATCTGCATGACAAGAATTTCAAGTCTCTGAAGAAGGAAATCAAAGAAGATCTCAGAAGATGGAAAAACCTCCCATGCTCATGGATTGGCAGGATTAATATAGTAAAAATGGCCATCTTTCCAAAAGCAATCTACAGATTCAATGCAATCCCAGTCAAAATTACAACTCAGTTCTTCATAGAGTTAGAAAGACCAATTTGCAAATTCATTTGGAATAACGAAAACCCTAGGTGAACTAAAACTATTCTCAACAATAAAAGAACTTCTGGGGGAAACTCAATCACTGACCATGCTGAATTTAGGAGAATACCAAGACCAGGAAGAGGAAGTGAGTGGGTTGGTGAGCAGCAGGAATGGGGTAGGCAATAGGGGGTTTTTGGAGGGGAAATGTAAATAAGGAAATATTTAATAAAAAAATCACATTTTATTGATACAGAGACAAACAGGTTGATCAATTGAATAGATTGAAGACCCAGAAATAAACCCACACTTCTATGAACATGTAATCTTTGACAAAGAAGACAAAACCATACAGTGAAGAAAAAGCATCTCCAACAAATGGTGCTGGTTGAACTTGAGGTCTGCCTTTAGTAGAATCCAAATTTGTCCATACTTAGCTCCTTTTACAGAGCCCAAGTCCAAGTGGATAAAAGACCTCCACATAATACCAGATACACTGAGTCTAATAGAAGAGAAATTTGGAAATAGCCTTGAACACATTGGCACAGGCGATATTTTCCTGAACAAAATACCAATGGCCCAGGTTGTAAGGTCAACAATTGACAAATGGGACCTCATGAAACTGAAAAGCTTTTGTAATTCAAAGGAAACTGTCAATAGGGCAAAATGAGAACATACAGATTGGGAAAAAATTTTTACTAATGTACACCTGATAGAGGGCTAATATCCAAAATATCTAAAGAACACATGAAGTTAGCCTCCAGAAAACCAAATAACCCAACTTAAAAATGGGCTACAGAGCTAATCAGAGAAATCTCAACAGAGAAATCTTGAGTGACTGATATGCACATAATGAATTGTTTAACATCCTTATTCATCAGGGAAATGCAAATCAAAAGGACCTTACACCAATCAGAATGACTATGTTAAAAAAAAAAAAAAACCTCTGGTAACAGCAGATGCTGGTGAGGATGTGGAGAAAGAAGAACACTCCTCCATTGCTGGTGGGTATGCAAACTGGCACAACCACTCTGGAAATCAATCTGGAGGTTCCTCTGGGGAAAAATGGAAATAGTTCTAACTGAAGAGCCAGCTACACTACTTTTGGGCATATATCCAAAATATGCTCCACCATATCACAAGGACACAAGCTCCTGTATATTCAGAGTAGCCTTATTTATAATAGCCAGAAGTTGAAAACAACCCAGATGTCCCTCAACTGAAGAATGGATACAGAAAACTCTGACACATTTGCACAATGGCGTACTACTGAACTATTAAAAGTGAGGACATTATGACTTTTGCAGGCAAATGGATAGAACTAGAAATATCCTGCATGAGGTAACCCAGACTCAAAAGTATATACTCACTGATAACTGGATATTAACCAAAAAGTTCAGAGTAACCATGATAAACTCAAAATCCATATGAAGCTCAACAGGAAGGAAGGCCAGAGTGTGAATGCTTCAATCCCACTTAGAAAGGAGAACCAAATAATTAAGAGAGGCAGAGGGAGGGAGGCACATGGGTGGGCAAAGGGAGTCGGAGGGAAACATAAATAAGGAGTCAGGATCAGGAATGGTGGGGAGACAGGAGAGAAGCCCAGAGGTTCAGGAGAATGAAAAGAAATATGCAGCAGTTTGTGGTGGGGAACTTCAGAGGGAGCCACGAGAAAGTCCCAGATACAAGGGATGGGAAAAGCTCCCAGAACCCATTGGTGATAACATTAGCCAAAATGCCTAACAGTGGAGAGATAGAACCTGAAGAGATCACTTCTAGTAGATAGAAATGGCCCCCAGTAGAAGTGTGGGGCCACTCATCCATCTGAAGATATTTTAACCCAGGATTGCTACTGTCTAAGGAAAAGTAGCAGAGCGAATGTTGGGAGCAGAGACTGAAGGAAAGGCCATCCAGAGACTGCCCCACCTTGGAATCCACCTCATTCATAGAAACCAAACCCAGATACTGTTCCTGATTCCAAGAAGTGCTTGCTGACAGGAGCCTGATATAACTTTTCTCTGAGAAGCTCTGCCAGCACCTAACTGAGACAGATGCAGATACTTACAGTCATTTATTGGACTGAGCCCACAGACCCCACTGGAAGAGTTAAAGGAAGGACTGAAGGAGCTGAAGAGGATTTCAACACTATAGGAAAAACAACAGTATCAACTAAACTGGACCACGGAGAGCTGCAGGACCTAAGCCACCTACCAAATAGTATACATGGGCAAATCTGTGCCTCCTACTACATTTGTAGCAGAGGACTGCCTTATCTGGCATGAATGGGAAGGGGTGCACTTGTTTCTGTGGAAGCTTGATGCCCCAAATAAGAGGAATGCTAGAGAGTTGATGTGGATGTGGGTGGATGGATTGGGAGGCACTCTCTTAATGGTGAAGGGTCTGGGCAAGGGGTTGGGGGGACTCATTGAGGTGAGGCTGGGGAGACAATATTTGAAATGTAAATAATAAATAAATGATAATAAAAAAAGAAAGTTGAGGGGGGGAAGAGAACCTAATTCTGGAATTAAAATGTAGTTTCATACACAAAGGTATTAACGAGCTGAAGAAGGAACAAACCCACTATTGTGGGGCATTGTGAGGAAGTGGTCTGTTCAGGTAATGTAGGCTCAGTTCAGTATTTGGCCTTGAGCTCTGGAGCCTCAATGGGCAGTTTTCTGCTTGCAGGGGGCTGAAGGAGCTCTGCCATAACTCCTGAGTCTTTGGCTCCTGCTTCAGTCACAACCCCTCATAGCTGCCCCTGCAGGAAATGTATGCTCTATCAGGCAGACAACGCCCCAAGCTCCCAGCATTCTAGCTGGACCCTACCCCTAGTCATCTGACCACAGACAGACATGCCATGCCCCTACAATATGAGGGGTGGTTTGCCCCCTCCTCTCTCTCTTGTTCTTTCTCTCTTCTCTTGCTTTTTGTGTCCTCTCTTGCCCTCTTCCTCCTCTCTGTTGCATTTTGTTCTTTTCTCTTGCCTTCTTGCTCACTTTCTTTCCTTTCTCACTCTCTCCTTCTCTTCTCCTCTCCTTCCTTTCCTTTCCTTCTCTCTACTTAACCAGCCTATTTTTCTCTTTCCTACAATAAAAAAACAAACAAACAAACAAAAAACCAAATTTTTGATTACTTTAGGTAGGCCTCATGCCTAAATTCCAGCACTTGGGAAACTGAGGTAGGAGAATCCTGATTTCAAAAACAACTTGGAAGATGACCATGGTGGCATACACCTTTAATTCCAGCATTTGGAAAGCAGAAGCAGAACTCACAGTGGTTCTCTGTGAGTTCAAGACTAGCCTCCTCTACATAGTGAGTTTCAGGCTAGCCACGGCTACATAATAGGAGCCTGTGTCAAACAATAACATCATCAATATATTGAAGCAAATAAAAAAAATCTCATTTATACATAGCCTTCCTTTTAACTAACGAGCGCCCTGCCTGCAGGCCTCAGCAGCTGGGAGAGAGAGCAACTCAGCCATAGGCCTCAGCAGTGGCCTGCCTTCCGTACAACACACTATAATTCCAAGTGTGATCTTAATAATGTTCTTCATAGGTTCGAAATAAACTAAGCACAGTAGTTTAAACATTTAACATAATTCAGCAGTTGTCATTGCTCAAAATTTTTCTTTAAAATTTTTTCACGCAATATTTTTAACTACATTCTCCTTCCCCCATGATTTTCAAATTCCTCTTACCTCCCTACCTACCAAATTTCATCTCTAAAAATAATAAATAAATACAAATTAAAAAGAAAAAAATAAACTAAAATTTAATAAGACAAAAGATACCAGAACAAAAAAAATCTCAAGAAAAACATAGAGTTCATTTTGTGTTGTTCAGTTATTCCTGAGCATAGAGCCTGCCTGGGTGTGTAGTTGATATTCCTTGCAGAAAACTGATTCTTGCCACCAAGTTTCAGTGGTAAAAAGCTTCTAATTCGTTAGGGGTGGGACTTTCCATATAGTTCCCCATTTTTATTCTGATAGGCTTTTTTGCTTACCTAACCTGTGTAGATCTTTTCATTATTGTACAGTCATTGTGAACTTATATGTACTTCAGTCCTCTTGTGGCTGGAATATGGCAATAAAGTCACTCCTAGTGATATATTTCTGTACCCATAGATCAAACATTATTCATTCCTCATAAGAGAGGCTTCATGAAGTTGATGCTAATTAATGTGATGACCCAGTATTGTACACTGTGCGGACAGTGAAAGACTTGGAGACACTTAGACCTATTTGAAAGCCTCTTCATTAAACCCCTCCCTTTGGGCATCAGGAATCTATGTGGAAGGCAAACAGAAAGACTGTAAGAGCAAGAAGTGGTGGCTGACTCCAAGTTTCATCAACACAATTTTGTTTTATGCCTAAATGTGAGCAATCAGAATATAGAAACGTCATCTTAATCCTTCCAGTTTCCATCTGTGGCCTGACTTGATCCTGTGCCACAGTTCTCCACAATCAAATACCACCAGGTAAGAGCTGGACTCCTGGGACATGCCTTTGAGTACAGATAAGACTACCTCTTCTGCTTCAAGGGATCCAACTGGAACCTTCAGGATATAGGAACCGAGAAGCAGCCTGGGACAAGATCTTTCAGGTTTCTGTCTGCACTGAGAGCTGATCTTTTGCCTCAGAGCTCCATACTCAAAGACCATCTAGAGAGAACTGGTCTCCCAGGAATGGTGATGCATCTGTGAGCACAGGTAAGACCACCACTTCTGCTCAAATTCTTGGCCCAAGAGGGACCCACTCAGAGCCATTAGCACACAGTAACCAAGGAACAGCCTGGGACAGGATCCTTCCTGTTTTCCTCTGCACCCAGGAACTGACCCTGTGACACAGCTCTCCATACCCAAATTCCTACCAGAGCGAAGAGGTCTCTCATGAATACTGACACTCAGACTTGTTGGAGGGACAAGCCACAGTCAGAGACAGCAAGACCAGCTAACACCAGAGAAAACCAGATTGTGAGAGACAAGGGCAAGACCATAATCAACAGAAACCAAGACTACTTGGCATCATCAGAAAACAGTTATCACACAACAGTGAGCCATAGACACCCTAATACTCCAGAAAAGCAAGACTCTGATTTAAAATCACATCTCATGAGGAAAACAGAGGATTTTAAGAAGTTTGTAAATAATTCCCTTAAAGAAATACAGGGAAACACAGGGAAACAGGTAGAATCCCTTAAAGAAGAAACACAAAAATCCCTAAATCAATTACAGAAAAACACAACAAAACAGGTGAAGGAATTGAACAAATCCATCCAGGATCTAAAAGTGGAAATAAAGAAATCACAAGGGAGACAACACTGGAGAAAAAAACAGGAAAGAGTTCAGGAATCATAGATGCAAGCAACACAACCAAAATATGAGAGAGAATCTCAGGTGCACAAGATACCATAGAAAACATTGACATAACAGTCAGAGAAAGGGCGAAATGCAAAAACCCAAAACATCCAGGAAATCCTGGCACATAGAGACCAAACCTAAGGATAATGGGTATAGAAGAGAGTAAAGATTCCCAACTTAAAGAGCCAGTAAATATTTTCAACAAAATTATAGAAGAAAACTTCCCTAACCTAAAGAAAGAGATGCCCATAAATATACAAGAAGCCTATAGAACTCCAAATAGACTAGACCAGAAAAGAAATTCCTCCTGTCACATAATAGTCAAAACACCAAATGTACAAAACAAATAAAGAATATTAAATGCAATAGGGAAAAATGTCAAGTAACAAATAAAGGCAGACCTATCAGAATTACACCAGACTTCTAACCAGAGAGTATGAAAGGTAGAAAATCCTGGGCAGATGCCATAAAGACCCTAAGAGAACACAAATATTAGTCCAACCTACTATACCCAGCAAAACTCTCAAGTACCATAGGTGGAGAAACCAAGATATTCCATGACAAAACCAAATTTACACAATATCTTTCCACAGATCCCTAGAAGGGTTAATAAATGGAAAACACCAACAAAAGGAGAGAAATTGCACCCTAGAAAAAGCAAGATAGTAATATTCTTTCAACAAAGCAAAAAGAAGATAGCCACACAAACGTAAAAATAACAAAAATAACAGGAAGCAAAAATCACTATTGCTTAATATCTCTTAACATCAATGGGCTCAAATCTCCAATAAAAAGACATAGATTAACAGACTAGATACATAAATAAGACTAAGCATTTTACTGCACACAGGAATGCACCTCAGTGTCAAAGACAGACACTACCTCAGAGTAAATGGCTGGAAAAACAATTTTCCAAGCAAATGGTCCCAAGAAACAAGCTGGAGTAGCCATTCTAATATCAAATATAATCAACTTTCAACCAAAAGTTATCAAACAGCATAAGGAAGTACACTTCATACTTACCAAAGAAAAAATCAACCAAGGAGAACTCAAAATTCTGAAAATCTATACTCCCAATGCAAGGATACCGACATTCATAAAAGAAACTACTAAAACTCAACACACACACATTGCACCTCACATAATAATAGTGGGAGACTTCAACACCCCATTCTCATTAATGAACAGATCATGGAAAAAGAAACTAAACAGAGGCACATTGAAAATAACAGAAGTTATGGGCCAAATGGATTTAACAGATGTATATAGAACATTTCATCCTAAAACAAAAGAATATACCTCCTTCTCAACACCTCATGGTACCTTCTCCAAAACTGACCATGTAGTTGGTCACAAAACAGGCCTCAAAAGATACCAGAAGATTGAAATAATCCCATGCATTCTATCAGATCACCATGGACTAAGGCTGGTGGTCTTCAATAACAACAAAAACAATTGAAAACTTACATATTCATGGAAGCTAAACAACACTCTATTCAATGATAACTTGGACAAGGAAGAAAGAAAGAAAGAAATTAAAAACTTTTTAGAATTTAATGAAAATGACACATCATACCAAAACTTATGGGACACAATGAAACCAGTGCCATGAGGAAAACTCATACCTCTGAGTGCCTCCAAAAGAAATTGGAGAGAACATACATTAGCAACATTTCAGCATACATGAAAGCTCTAGAACAAAAAGAAGCAAATACACTAAAGATGATTAGATGGCAGGAAATGATCAAACTCAGGACTGAAAACAAACAAGTAGAAACAAGAAGAACTATACAAAGAATCACATTTACTTGAGCATTTTATGATTTTATTACACGGTACCAGGAAAAGCCTTAGATCCTATAAATATGTTCAGAAAGGGGATAAGATATAAATAATAGTCAAAGATTAGTGATCTTCCTATGGCAAACACATTGGAAAAGAATTCATGGAAACAATCCAATCCACAGCCTACACACACACACACACACACACACACACAACACACACATACAAACATACACACACACACCAGCACAAGGAGGAGAGAGAGAGAGAGAGAGAGAGAGAGAGAGAGAGAGAGAGAGAGAGAGAGAGAGAGAGATACATGCATGCCCTTAAACATCTAGAAATAAACCTAACCAAGGAAACAATTTCTACAATGAAAACATTAAAACACAAGAGAATTTGAAGAGTACAACAAAATAATGAAAGATCAATCATGGCTTCAAGGAAGTAATATTGTGACTGTTACATTCCTACCAATAGAAATAACTAAAAGAACTAAGGACAAAGAATATAAACTTCTCAAATGGATTAAGGAACTGAAAAGTTTCTCAGGAAAGAACTGCAATTTGCAAGTAAACATTTTTAAAGTTTCAACTTCAACATCTACCATGGGAATGTAGATTAAAAATACTTTAAAGTTCCATCTTAGCCCAGTCAGAGTGGCCATCATGAATAACAGAGATAACAATAAATGCTGACTCAGGATGTGAGGAAAAGGGAACCCTTACATATTTTTTTTAATTCTCAAAAAATCAGTGTTTATGTACAAATATTAAAATCAAAGGAACAATAGCAATTTCCTCATGAACATTGGATACTAAAACTTGCTCTGATTGTCACTAGTTTCTCTCATACTCACAGGGTACTTAGTCAAACTGGGACAATTGCAATCACTGGTCATCTAAGAGGAATATTAATATCTACCATATTTAACAATAAAACTAATAGTTTCCCTCCTTTTAGTAAAAAAATTAGGAACTTTAAAAAAAACATAGTAATGTCAATATTTTATAAATTATTTCAATTTCCATTCATAGACAATGTGCTTTGAAACTCTGGGCGAACAATCTCCTTGGCGGTCAGGTTTGTTAGTTTACATTCAAAGTTGAAGTACTTACTAGACTTTGGTTAAATTAAATAGTACTACTACTCTATTAGCTCTGATCTCAAATACTTGTGACCTTCAATTTGAGACAACTTTCAGTGTCTCAAAAAAAAAAAAAAGGTAATAATTCTACCTAGAAGAAAATCAAGAAAGAGGGATGGAGCAAATACTGAGAGCTGTCCCAACTAGAGACCCACACCAAAGGCAAGCACCACTCCCTGACACTGTTAATGATACTCTGTCATGCTTGCAGACAGGAATCTAACATGGCTGTCCTCTGAGAGGCTTCACTCACCATTTGACTCAGACAGATGCAGAGATCCACAGGCAAGCATTGAATGGAGCTTAGGGACTCTTATGGAAGAGCTGAGAAAAGGATTGAGGAACTCGAA
>JADRCD010159233.1:0-14315 GCA_019843815.1 Montemys delectorum | reverse complement strand
GATCTAAACCCACAGTTCTCGGCTCCTACGTGCAGACACCATAGCCATTCTGAACAGTTTGGGCTACAGCACCATGTTGTCTGGCTGCCCCGCCCTTTGCGTCCTTGTGGCTTTCACCTCCTCTGCAATTCTGTTCAGGTGTCTTTTCAAGAGGCCTTCCACTGCTCACTTCTGCCCCCTGCTGAAACAGGTGCCCACAGCACTCCGTCTTTCCTTCCACTGGATTACAAGACCCCTGTGTAACGAGTGTTCCAGTCCTATCACTTTCCCGGTGGGTTCTGGGTTCCCTGAGAGTTCAAACCCGATTCATTAAGTCCCCAGCATAGATCCTGGCATAGCCCATGAGCTAATCATGAACTATGATCTGTTGAATGAGTGAGTGATTCCCTTTGTGTCTCCAGCTGTGCCTCTGCTGGGGGTGGAGGGCTTTAGGGACGTTTCCCATGGTATACTCCAGTGCACACTCAGGCCCCAGAATCACGCAAGTCTACATCCTGCAAATAACTGCATGTGTCACAACAATAAGAATGTTAAAAAAAAAAAAATTGTATTCAGCTGGGAAAACCTTGGTGTGTGAGCAATTTACCTGCATGAGCCTCAAAGGGTGACACTTTTTAGGAAAAAAAAAAAATGAGATGTGTTCTGAAAAACTAAGGAATTTATTTATAAGCATCCTCACGGTATTTTTGGCTACCGGCTGTTGATCTCAGGACCTCTGCCGGCCCCGCTTGCTCCGGCCCCGCTTGCTCCGGCCCCGCTCGCTCCGGCATAATTTACTGTAGCTGTCTTCAGATACACCAAAAGAGGGCATCCGATCCCATCACAGATGGTTGTGAGCCACCATGTGGTTGCTGGGATCCGAACTCAGGACCTTCGGAAGAGCAGTCAGTGCTCTTACCCGCTGAGCCATCTCACCAGCCCGTAACAACAGCTACTCTTAATAAGGTAAACTAACTGGGGCTAGAGAGATTGTTCAGTGGCTAAGTACCTGTACTGCGTTTGCAGAAGACCTGAGTTCAGTTCCATTACCCAGATTAGGCAGCTCACATCTGCCTATAAATCCAGCTCTGAAATGTAACACCCTCTTCTGGCCTCTGTGGGCATCTGCACTCATATGTACACGTGAGCACATGCACGCGTGCGCGCGCGCGCGCGCGCACACACACACACACACACACACACACACACATTCAAAAATAACTATTAAAAATACAACAACTATACCAACATATAGCAAGATACTAACAAACATCACTATTCCTGTGCTTTGGGGCCAATATTAAACAAAAATAGAGGTCATTTGAACACAGACACTGAGTTTTAGCAATGCTGGGTTTCATGAGAGACTACTGAGTGATTCATGGATGGATAAAGCATCCGGCCTGGATACCTGGCATGGGGGATTATTCACACCTTGGACTGCGTGAAGTAGAACAGACCAAGAGTTCATATGCTCACTGCCTAGGTTTGTACACAATTTAGAACATGATTTTCCTTCACATTTGTGGACAGTGGTTAGGGTCAGATGACTGGGACTGCAGAGGGGAACCTACATTGAGAAGGCATTGCTGTACGCTGAACTGCTGACCGGTAACCTCACCGACTAATGCCGCTGTCCCTCCCCCGTTTTGTTTGAACACAACATGAAATAGTCAGACTCGCTCCAGAACTTTTCATACTTACAGGGAGCCTAAGAGAAGGCTCTGAGGAGGCCCTTGCTGCAGATCCTGGTCCTACTCATACTACCTGTGTTGTTTCCTTGTGCCTCAGTCTCTTCATCTAGGAAATAGGGACAGCCAAATGATGTAATGCATGTGAACAGAATGCAAGTTGTAAAGTTAGCAACAGACTCTATTTTTAAGGGAAAAGAACTGTGCCTGGTACGATTGAGGTAAAATTTGTTCACCACCCCCAGCAGCTACTAATGAGCTGCTTCAAATATTTTTCTGAAGGCAATCTGAGTAAAAGTTTCAAATATATGACACAATTAAGAAAATATATTTGTTCTTGTCATGTAAAGACTTATTTTTAGTACATTTAAAATTACATAACCTGTGTACATAGCACATACATGCTTCTTTACACACAAGCACACAGATACACATACAAGTTCGTGAAAACATACAAGCTATTATCTGCCTTAGGAACAAAGTTACATTAATGTATTCTTCTTAAAGATGAGTTTCTTCTGTTTAAAACTGTGTGATTTGAAGCCGGGTGTGGTACACCACGCCTTTCATCCCAGCACTCAGGAGGTGGGAGCAATCAGTTCAAAGCCAGCCTAGGCTACAGGATGAATTACAGGGCAGGCCCTGTCCCACAAAAACAGGTACCTTAGTTTGAATTGCTACAAATTCTGTTTACCAAACTACTGGCTTTTGCATTTTGCTAGGTTTAAGAATTCAAGTCTCTGGGCTGGAGAGATAGCTCAGCGGTTAAGAGCACTAGCTGTTCTTCCAGAGGTCCTGAGTTCCATTCCCAGCAACCACGTGGTGGCTCACAGCCATCTGTAATGGGATCTGATGTTCTCTTCCAGTGTGTGTCTGAAGATAGCAACAGTGTACTTATATACATAAAATAAATATTTAAAATAAATAAGAATCTGAGTCTCCAAGGCAGAGAGCCATGTGCTAGGAGTATCAGCACTTTGTGCTGAATAAGGACTCTGACATCACCAGACCATGTGGGCAAAATGCTGTGGCTCCTGGAATCTGTTTCAAAGGTGACATTCTGCAACCATTTGCCTGACAACAACAACCAAAAGGTCAGAGTAGTACACAGAAAAATAAAAATGCCTCTTGTTCTGCAAGTATTTGATTCATGATGCAAATTTCCTGTCCAAGGCAACACCTGGGCTATGGGATCTTACACACAAGAACATTCCTACAGGTGATGGGTGCAGAGACTCTGGAGAGCCACAGAACACAGCATAGATAAACAGATAACTGCTGTGCTGTCGATTCTTAGCTACCCGGGCAAAGAGCAGCTCGCTGCAGATGTGCAGGGCCACCAGAGTCTACGCTGCATCTGCCAGTCACAGAGATCCAGGTGAGTAAGAAAACAAGCGTACCAGCCACTTTCAAATGGCTGGGTTCATAATTTCAGTGGAGACACTCAGGGTTCACAATGCCCACTAAACCATCTGTGGCTCTCCTCTTCGTTCTTTTCAAAACATTTTTAGACTCTTGGGGGCTTATGCCTTTGTGGGAGTGTCACTGTGTCTGTTGATCAAGTGACACACATCTGTGTAGCTTCAACTCAGCTGATAGAAATTATAGCAGGTCCAAACGCTGACACATCAAGCTTAGCTTTGGCAGGGTTGAAGAAACTGCACACTGTGCTTTAAAATGTTGACGGTGACACCTACGGAGATGCTCAAGTCTGCAATACAGGCTTACCCAGCATGCACTGGAGCCAAGGAGGTGAGGTTGGAAGTGAGTCTTGAAGGTTGCCTTACGAGCATCTGTCTAAGAGATGGACAGTGTTGCAATGTGAGTTAGTGGGTGGGAGGAGTAAAGTTTCAGGACACAGAAAAGGAAGCAGTTAAGTTCCAAAGTTGGGAACCAGCTCAGTGTACTTACCGAAAGCCAAGAAAAAGGCCAGAATTGAAACCTGCGTAGAAGGTGGCCACAGGTGAGACAGAGCCTACCTACCCACCCTGACCGACACGCCAGGGCTTGTCACTGCGAACTGTCTTTCCCAGTGCTACAGGCAACTCAGCTAGTACCAAAGGAATGACAACCCTTCATTGTACAGTCTGTGATTGCAAGGTGGTTCTCATAACTATCATCTCTTATCATAATTCTGTATGATGATGTCATAATCAGTCTGCATGCATCCATGCACCCCCCCTTTCCTGAAGGATGTAGAAGATTGTTAATACAAAGCACAGTGGAAGAGCATGGAACTTCATAAGATGAGAGAGATACTAACCTATGGGTGAGAAGGAGACAAAGACAAACTCAGCCCTCATTACAGACAACACAGAGCTCTTCACCTCCCGACAGCATGGAGAGGAGCTTGGTCATTTAATCTGTCGTAGTCACACATATCAGCAAAGCCATCAGGATATGAGGGATCATTCGCATCCTGCCCCACCACTTCAGGAGGTGGCAGATAAGACCCTGCAGCCAGCAAGTGTGATCATAGAACTGGCCAGAGCAGATGGAAGCGGCTCTCAGAACTATGGGAACTCCATCACGGGAGAGACTAAGAATCAGAAGCATGCCCTCAAGGTGGGGACCCCACCATTTCATCACCCATGAATGCTGGGGAGGAGCTCATCCGGCCCCACCCCTCACCCTCACAGAGGGACTGTGAGCAGTCAATAGCCGCTGGAGCGGTGGGGGTTGTTAATCACATGACCACCGATAAGCTGCCCATGCTCCAGTAAATGAGTGTCCCATTAAAAAAAAAAAAAAAAAAGCAAAAGCAAAGCAATGAGTAGATACCACCTTCCAAAAGATCTAGCAGGTCCTTCAACTGACTATGCTTCTTCTGCAAAAGCTAACTGTGGAGACGTGAAGGAAGGAGCATTTCAGGTTCCCAAGTAGCTTGCTCATCTAACTATTGTTGCCATGTGCTGGTTCAACCCCCAAACTCGCACAAGGCTCGTTGGACAGCAACACACCTACACATCTGTCCTTCAGCATCAGACCCACTGTCTCGGTGAGATCACAGCACATCCACCCTCCGATGCTTTGACTCGAGAGGTTTTCAGTTGGGGTTTTATTTGCCGTAGGGAGTGGCATGACCACGTATCCTCACCCCGCGGAGAACGTTTTCACTAAAACTATAATTTAGGCGTTTGGGTCAGTCCATTTATAACTAACCAGCGACGCTGAGAAATGGCCTCCTCTGTTAACTTCAACCTCTTTGTTTAAATGTATTGATGTCACAAAGGAAGAAAGGCACAAAATGTAAGCATATTTAGCTGAGGAGTGCTAGACTTAGCTGTGCTGTCAACCATAGCGTAGCAAGAAAGAAATGGGACACCACAGCCGTGTGACCAATAATAATTGTAATAATAATAATAATTTAAAAAGACGCAAACTAGAATGGATGGCTACATGAGATGATTTGGGAAGAAAGGAGAGCCGCAGCCACACGGCTACACTCATGTCAGTGGAGGGTTCTCGTTAGCAACGGTGAGGGTCATGCTCCCGTCGGTGGACACAGGGCAGGAGCCAGGTCTGCAGCTGCTCATCTCTGTTCAGGCCCTGAGCCAGGTGTGTGGCTTGCTTAGTTGATTGCTAGAGTCACTGAGCAGAAAACCAGTGCAAACACAAGGACGGTGGTTCCATGCCCAGAATCCTGTGGTGTCCTGTGCTCATAACTGCAGAGCTGGCGAGGTAGAGCCAGGAGGGTCCTGGAGGTTCGCTGACCAGCCAGTCTAGAATCATTAGTTAGCTCCAGGCCAGTGAGAAACCCTATCTTTAATAATGTGGACAATATTTCTGAGAATGGCATCCAGCATTGTTTTCAGAATCCATGTGTACATACACACAAACATGTATGTACACACATGCACATACACATACATACGTACACATGCACACACATGCATACACTCACACATACACATTCGAATGCATACTCTTGCTCGTGCACACATGCACACACACACACACACACACACACACACACACGCACGCATGCACGCGTGTGCAGACACAGTGACAGTCCTTACTTTGAAGGAAAACATCAGCAACGAAGGCATTTGATTCTCTTCCTGAGGACTGACACAATGTCCAAGGGCACAGGCAGCCCCCAGTCTGTTACTATTTGGGGACTTTCCATTCTTTTACAGTTTCTATAATTAGATGAGTTTTTTTAATTAGAGAAAAAAAAGCTTTCTACCATTACGAAGGAGTATTTTTAAAATTCTTAGAAAAATCCTATCCCACTATTCCTCTCTCTAGCATGCCAAATGTTTTTCTTTTCTTTATTTTTTTTTAAGATTTATTTATAATTATACATAAGTACACTGTAGCTGTCTTCAGACACGCCAGAAGAGGGCATCAGATCTCATCACGGGTGGTTGTGAGCCACCATGTGGTTGCTAGGATTTGAACTCAGGACCTTCGGAAGAGCAGTCAGTGCTCTTAACTGCTGAGCCATCTCTCCAGCTCTAAATGTTTTTCTATCATAATTCACAACAGCACCCCAAGAAGAGAGCTCAGACACCCCTCAGAAGACTTACTTGTAGAAGGCTGCTAGGTCGTTGATGACGTCACAAGACCCAGAGTGGGCTAGCAGGATGCACGAGCTTCCACCTTCGAGAAGAAGGCATCCTCTTGTGCATGTTATAAAACAGATCTCAGCTTCTCCAACTATGTTAGGTTTGTCATTGAGACTACAGAGTTTCAAACGACCTTGTGATGCAAAATGCCAATCCAGTGGTTAGCTTACCAGATTGCACATCCAGGATTTTCTCAGAAGATTTTTTGTGGATCCCAATCTACGAGCTGTTCATGTGACAGAACTTGCTCAATGAGCTTCCTCCTCAAGGTCCTTTCCTGCTCTAGGCAAAGAAAACTGATATATTTCAACTTTCCACATCCATTCTGTTTTCTGATGTTTGAGTTACTTCATCTCTGGCCAGCGTGGGCCACTTCTAGCCAGCTTCTGTTTTGTTGTGAACAACCTGGAGTCTCAGTGCTTTCCTGGCTGCTGGTGCCACACAAGTGCCTCTTGTACATTTGTGCCAGACCTGGGCCCTCACATTCTCTTTTTCTCTTGGCCCATCATTCCCATTGCTGACTGTGACCTAACTGAGCCTGCTGTGGCTTCAGGAGCCAGGACTTTTTTCCCTAAAACTCTAGTTAAAATACCTTCCATGACTCAGTCAGCTCTTTACAGGAGCCACCTCCACCCCAGCCAGGAATTAGCCCCCTAGTTCTCTGTCTGACACTGATTCCCCCCTACTTTCCATCCTGAAGTACCTTCTACATACACACACACACACACACACACACACACACACACACACACACACACATCTCCAAAACTATAGATGGTTGGAGTTACAAAGAATCTCACATAAATTAGGTAAACTTGGCCCCTTGGTTTACACTCAACGCAGCATATTGCAAAAGCAGAAGTTCCAAGCTCCTTAGGACCCCGGGGGTTAGACTCAGCCTCCAACTAGGCTGAGGTTACAGAAGCCTACAGAGTGATCACACAGGGAGCAGAGTAGCATGCATCTATTAAGAAAATAGTAGGGGCTGAAGGGATGGCTCAGTGGTTAGGAGCACTGGCTGCTCCTCCAGAGGATCTGGGTTTGATTACCACCACCACACGATTCCTCATAGCCACCTGTAATGCCAGTTCCAAGAAATCTGAAAGTGTCTTCAGGCAACAGGGACTCAAAGGATACACAGACAAACATGCAAGCAAAACACACATATTAAAATAATAATAATAATAATAATAATAATAACTAAGACAAAATGAGTCAATTTTTTTCTTCTTTTAAAAAAACAATAGGGGGCTGGAGAGACAGCTCAGCAGTTAAGAGCACTGGCTGTTCACACAGAGGCCTTGAGTTCAATTCCCAGGACCTACATGGTGGCTCATGACATGACCATCTGTAAGAGATCCAACGCCCTCTTCTGTCATGTAGACACACATGCAGACATAGTGTTTATATATAGAAATGGATAAATCTTAAAGAAAGAAATTACTAGAACTTCTATGGATTTTAGTTTTCATACTACTGTCTATTTCCTATGTCTTAACATATTTTAATGCACAGGATACACTGGTAGAGCTTGTATGTGATTTAGAAGTAAATGCAATGTGGTACACACACAGGTAAATGCTCTCATATATACATATCTATATATGTATATGTATAGAGGTAAATGCTCTCATAGATACAAATATAGATATAGATATAGATATAAATATAGATATAGATGTGTGTATATAATTTAACTGATAGGGTTGTACTCCATAAACACACACACACATACACACACACACACACACACACACACACACCTATCTCAGCTTCCAAACCAATTACTATGGATCTAGAATCCTCAAGCTCGTTGGCCCATGCCTACTGTTAGCCAAGGAACTGGTGAGCCATCTTAAAGAGGTCCCTTCCTTCATACACTCCCCGGCTCTTTTAAATGCTTGCTTCATAAATCTATGCCATAAACCCTGTGGCGTCAGGTGATTTCAATCTGCTCATATTCCTAATGATGCTTAAAGGCAATAGTTCCATTTTAAAAATGTGTTCTCTGAGAACTGTAGTGAAGATAGATGGCTAAAGAGCTTGACCTCTGCTTGCTCGGCACCTGGGCAATGATGAGTTTATTTGGCTAAATTTCTGGAAATGGAACAA
This sequence comes from Montemys delectorum, assembly GCA_019843815.1. NCBI lineage: Eukaryota > Metazoa > Chordata > Mammalia > Rodentia > Muridae > Montemys > Montemys delectorum. The sequence continues at coordinate 5,962 of JADRCD010159233.1, read as the reverse complement.
GACCTAATTGAAAGGCAAGCATATGCATATGAGAAGAGAGGGGATCAACTGTTTAGGACAAGCAGGGTCAGGAAGCCTGTGGCTGGCAGATGCTCTACCAAACACATGTCCTTGGCAAGATCTTGTCACCCCTTGCTAGATCCAAAAGGGCAACATGAAGTCTAAGAAAAACAGTTCACATTTGGTTGCCCATCCCACATAGCAGACATGAGAGAGAGAGAGATGCCTGCTGAGGTGGGCCCCTGTGTTAATTACAAGGACCCTGCAATTAACTCTTTCAGAGGAAAGAAGCAGTTAAACAATGTATTCTTGCCATTTGTTCTAGGTCTAGGGTCAAGTCCAGATTCCTAGTGGTATTGAGAGAAAATTTAAATTTTTTCTTTAATGAATACTCTGTTTAGAAAATGACTGGCTTGCCTTGATAGACCTCAAGGAGAAAACTTCAGATGTGTTTCCTAATGGTTGGACAAGGATTTTCAAATGATTATTTAATCTTTACATACGAAGTTAAAATATATATATATACCAGTCCCATAGCCATCACCTGAACTTTCTGTGCAATTTCTGTGTAAGTATTCTTTAGGAGAAAATTGTTTCTCTTCAGTCACTTATTCCTCTGACCTAGCTCTGGTCCAGCATTACAGGCACATCAGTTGGAGGTAGAGTTAATTGTGTTTTCAAGATTCTACTCCCCAGAGCATGGCTGGGCAGCTGCAGATCTCCACACCTGTTGGTCACATTACATGTCCAGCCTCACCCAGCACAGGAAGTTATTATTCCTTCCTGTTTCCTTCCAGCGGTCAGACCATTTGCCAAGCAACAGTGGTACACAACACTCGGGTCAACTAGAATTACAATGTATCCACAGAGAGCGCCATCCGGAGGCTCCGCCCTGCCTGCCTGATAGCTCACAGACGCTAGAGGAGGACATTACAGTACAGAGATGACCCAAACACTCCCAAGGGAAAGCCGGGTCATTCTCCCCACTGAACCCTTTAGACTTTGAGTCAAAGGGAAAGATACAAATGCCTATTACATCCTGTAAGACTTTAGTCACGCTTATACAAAGCTATTTTGAATGGCTTAAAGAAATGGGTTTTTTTTTTTCCTCCTCTCAGATTTAACACTGAACAATAGTTAAGCCTAAAATGTATATTTGGAACAAAAGCAAAGCAGTGTTTTACTCATAAGTCTCTGAGAATCTAAAATCCTAAGTGTTCAGAGCGTGTCAGTATGAGTGCATTAGCCTCTAATCAAGAACTGGGCATCAGGGGCAGAGATGAGAAATCCACATTAAAGCGCCTTAGCAGCCGGTGTAGCTGAGCCTTGACTGAGAGGGGGTCTCTGTCCTGGACAAGATGGGAAGGGGAGTAGATCTATACTAATTAATGAACTAAGACCTGAATTCCTGAGCCATGAAACGAGAAATCGGATTTGGCTGATGAAATCCTTACTCGTTGGGAGGGAAGATAGTTTATTTTTCTCTTTCAGATATGTGGTGCTTGGCTGGCTAGTTAACTCAGCTGTGTAAGCTTGAAATCCCATTATGCAGGTCCAGGGTTGAAAAGGCACACAGTCTGGTTCTTGACAAACATCACAGGAGGACCACTGTCCCTCACCCAGAGATTGACCTATCATCCCTATCCAGCATCTTTTTAGAATATGACCACTTTGGCCAAAGGGGGAGAAAGGTCATAAATTTAAGGTCCACCGATAAACATATTGGAAGCAACTAAGACGTCCCTGAGACCCTGGGCAGGCTACTTAGCCTGTGTGAGTCTTCGTGTTCTGGTTTTCAAAGGGCAGAGCATACTACTACTGATCAGCCAGGAATGATTCAAGGGGTTACTACAGAGAAAACTCCTAGAGGGTAGTGAGGTGCGGTGAATGTTCCGTAAAGGTTAACTCTGGCCATTGCTTGGATCTGGACCCATACAGAGAGACCTATATGCTGAAGGCTTGGTCCCCAGCATACCTCTCCTAGGAGGCAGTAGAAACTTCCAGAGGAGGGACCTAACAGGAGGTCTTAGGCCACTGGAGCATGTCCCTAAAAGAATACCAACCCCTCCTTTTCTTTTCTTTTCTGTCTCTGTCTCTCTGCTCCCTCTCTTTGTCTCTGTCTGTCTCTCTCCCTCCCCATCTCTCTCCCTCCCTCTCTTTCCCTCTGTCTCTTCCCCCCTCCCCCGACCCCCACTCCCCCATCATTACAGCCATGATATAAATGGTTTGGCTCTGCCACTCTGCCTCACCACAGGCCTAAAGCGATGGAACCAATCAGTCAATCAGTCATGGACATACACTTCTCAGACTCTGAGCCACAAGCCTTCCTTCTTTAGCAGCTACTGTTTCAAGCGCTTGTGACAGTAACGGAGAGCTAACCCAACTGTAACATTATTATTTTCTTACAAAACATGGCGGTTTGAATGAGACTATCCCCCACAGGTTCACGTGTTTGAACACTTGGTCCCCAGTTGGCAGTTTTCTGGAGGTTTCGGAAGCGTGGTCTCGCTGGAGGAAGTATGTCCCTTGAGGCAGGTTTTGAGAGTTTGAAGACTCAAGTTATTTCTAGCTCCTCTGTTTCCTGCTTGTGGCTGGAGATGATGAGAGCCCTCACCTTTCTTCCGGCCAAGAGAGACTGTTAACTCTCTGGAACGATACGCCCTAATCTCTATCACCTTCCCTCTATAAATTGTGTTGGTCCTGGTACTTTATTGCAGCACATTAGAAATGCAACTAGCATAAATATGGGTAGTGAGTCAGTAGAATTTTATTCTTCTATGAGAGTATGAACTTAAGGGGAAGCAAGGAATTTGAAACTGAAAACCAAGCATTGGGTAACCAAGAGCAAGCCTTGAAGCAGTAGTCACATGACCAGAGGGAAGAACTTCCTGAGAGACACAAAAGCACAGAGGGAGAAGTTACTCGTCTCAGGGGGAGGCTGCTAAGTGGAGACTAGTTTGACTAATGCTAACGCACACAGTGTGATCTGAAGCTGCAGGAAGCGTTGGGCTCCTCTCCAAGTAGAGAACACCAGGAGCAGAAGGAGCCTGGGTGCTCTCTCATCTCATCATCCTGGGAAAAGACTTTTTTTGTAAAAAAAAAAAAAAAAAAAAAAAAAAAAGTCTATCTGAAAACATGTCCCATTCACGTGGTTCCAGAGTCACACGTGGAAGGACAAACTCCAACAGCCCAGCAAGAAAAAGACCGATCCCAAACTACAAATGTGTGCAGACAAGTCGAACTCTCCTCTGGTCTGCTCTTGTCTGCAAGGAGGGGCTGCTGCTGCTCTGCTCCTGGGACCAGGATGTGGGGCAGTGGCTGAGTTGACGCAGTGGTGCTAAATCAACTTCCTTTACCACAAAACAGGAATGTTAAACAAAGGATTATCCCCAAGTGAGAGAAAAAGGGACGCCTTTGCTGTCAGTCACCACTCTCTCAGGGACAAATCTCCTGACAGGCAGCCCAGCCGAGCCTACAAAGGGAGCAGCCTCCTCAAACCTGATTATGAGCCCTGTGGGCTTTGAAATTATGGCAGCTTATGAAGAGTAACCACAAAGTCTTCTGAGGGTGAGGGAAGGGGAATCAATGGAAGCCCAAGCCCTCGGGGTCCATTGCCAAATACAGAACTTTCTGTCAGTACAGAACCATTTGAACTGAGAGAGCAAAAACAAGAAACCCAGCAAGTTCTTTTTGTTGTTTTGTTTTCTTTTCCTTGCATAGATATTTGTGGTTAATAGAAAATGAGATCCATCCTAAAATTACAAAGATTGTAAACCCAGCACAAAATAGTTCAAGCATATAATCTCCACAACCCACAGAAAATGTAAAGCCAGGGAAACTTTTACTTTTTCATTCATAAATTACCATAGAGAGCCAAGGCTAAGGGGCCGGGCCCACTCTCACCCATCATCCCTCATGGGCTGTGGCTGACAGTCCTCTCTAGCCATACTGTACCTCCTCAACAGAAAGCTCTGGGTAGTGACTCAGTCATGTCAAACAGCGTGGAGGCTTTCCTGAAGGAACTCTGAACAAGATCGTTCATAAGGATCACTCTCAAAGGTATGTCTATGTCCCCACCTCTGGAACCCAAGAACGCCGGCCAGTTCAAGTGGCGTGGAAGTTAGCTTCTCCACGCTGTGAACAAACGCCTGCCCGGCAGACGCACCTTAGGGGAAGTTTACTTTCCGGTGGTTTCAGGAACAGAATTCATCGCAGTCGGGAAGGTCTGGGGAAACCACAGCTGTCTGTGGTGTTTTCCACGTGCCAGGAAGCAAGGACTCAAACCAAAACCCGAAGTGGCTGTCACCTTCAAAGCCCACCCCTGCAGCCACATTGGCCACAGTACCACAATCTCCTGAACACCACCAGTTCGAGACCACGTGCTTACCCATCTGAACCTGGGGGCATGCCACATGCAAACCACAATGTATGGTAACATTTCCTCACATGTCATTAAATTAAAGGTGTTGAGGTGACTGGCCCTGCTTTGAACTGTTTTTATCCTGCCTAAATTCTTAAGTTGAAGGTCTGGTCCTCCTATTGCTAACACATTTGGAGGTGAAGCCTTTGGAAGGTAAGAGTGAGCTGAAGTCATGTGGATTGGGGACCCCCACGAAATTTAGGGTTTAGTGTTGTATCCCCTCTCTGTCTCTCTCTCTCTCTCTCTGTCTTCTCTCTCTCACTCTGTGTGTGTCTGTCTGTCTCTGTCCTTCTCTCTGTGTGTGTCCGTCTCTGTTTCGGTATCTCTCTGTTTCTTGTTTGTTTGTTTGTTTGTTTGCTTGTTTGTTTTTCAAGACAGGGTTTCTCTGTGTAGCCCTGGATGTCTTGGAACTCTCTGTAGACCAGGCTGGCCTCGAAATCCCAAGTGCTGGGACTAAAGGCGTGTGCCACCACTACCCGGCTTATCTCTCTGTTGCTTTTTCTGTCTCTCTCTCTCTCTCTCTCACACACACACACACACACACACACACACACTGTTTCTTTCTGTCTCTCTGACTTTCTCTGTCTCTCTGCCTCTGTGTCTCTCTGTGACTCTGTCTCTCTCCTTCCCTCCCTTCCTTTGTGACTCACCTTGGAGGAAGCCATGATGTAAACAGGCTTATGGAAAAACCCATGAGGCGAGGTTCTCAGACTTGCTCTTGGAAGATGATCCCTCAGTTCAGCTTAGATCCTCAGGACCCTGCAGCCCTAGCTGACAGCTCCTGACAAACCCAACTAAATTGTTATGCTCACCCCAAAGAAGCAATGAGACACTATATACTTATTGTTTCAAGCCTTTCAATTTGGAGACAGCTTGCTATGCAGCAAGCAAATACATGGTCAGTTAGGCTGTGATGGCCCTTTGCAAAGAGTACTTCCAGCCTGAAGCACTTAGGAGTATTTTTGGATGATAGAATGTGTATCTCAACTCAGTTCAACAAATATTCATGTGCTGAACTCATGGAAGGTGTAACGTTATTAAAACAAAACTTCCATTTTCGGTGAGCTTCCTCTCACTACATGTGGGATTTCTCCTTTCATCAAAGAAGAAACACTATAAAGGAAAAACAAAAGCACACAAGGTCTTTTTGAAAGACCTTACATCAATCAATTAAGAGAAATGAGTTGCTGCTGTTGACATTCATATTCTGTTTGAGTGCCTCACTGCCACAGCACGCTTCAGCACTGTGGCCCTAAATGTTTCCCACAGGAAGCTGAGGCAACGCTCCCAGAGGTCACGTCCCAGAAGAAAACACATATATGAGAATCTAATTGGGGTGTCATTTTGAGGTCTTCCTAGAACTGGGGTTTTGTGTCTTGTTGCTATAGTCCAGAGCTGAAAATAGAAAGTGCACTGGGCTCTGGTGCTCTGAGCTCACACAGCTGTTCCACTCTGGGACCCCCCCACACATGCTACAGAAGTGGGATCTCAGGAGTCTAGGTGACATGGAGACGTGTCACTTTCACTGGGTATTATAACATC
>JADRCD010159231.1:1246-46436 GCA_019843815.1 Montemys delectorum | reverse complement strand
AGTAAAAGACAAGGGGATACAGCTGACACCAATGTGGGTGGGGGCTATCAGAATCAGTGCAGGGGGCTGGGGGGGGGTCTTCTCCCAACACCAAGGCATATGCTTGACCAGAAGGTTTCATTTGGCCTTTTACTGTACCCAATCTCTCATGAGGAGGTTAACTGAAGTGAAGAGAAACAAGGAAATGTCAGACTGTCAGCCCTCTTCATGGGAAGATGCTATCAGGTGAAGCTAATTGCTCACCTTCCTCTTGGGCATCCTGGTGGTTTCCATGCTGTTATTCAGGCTCCATTTCCCTGCTCCTGACAGCAGGATTGAGTCATACTCGTGGCTCCTCAGACAGAAAAAGCAAGACAGACAGCCTTGAGCTAAGAACTTGCAGGCAGTGATAAACATGGTGAGAGTAGACTCTTCAGGAGGCAGCTTCAGTGAGACAGTTCATTTTAAAGGGGAAGGAGTGAACAAACGCTATTTAAATCTTTAGTGGATGAGTAGGGGCTATTGAGGTGAGTGTACATCATTGGTCAGGACCAGGGAACAGGGGATACCACATTTGCATAAGGAGGAATCATGCAAATGGAATGTACAGGTGCTGCTGTTCATGACACTATAAGCTGAGAGAAAGTTTAACCTAGTCATTGAGCTATGTGACATCCTCCATTCATTGTGCAAAGTAGGGTCACAGGATATACAGACCCAGGGCAGGACAGAAGTGATCCAACCCATGCTGATCTCAGGACAAGATTTCCTGGGAATGGACACATCTTGACACCACTCTTGTGCCGGGCTTGCTCCCTCTGGTCCCATGGCTTTCCAGCCCTACACCATTTAAAAGCATACTTTTCAGTCTTTAACTTTGAACAGACTTTTTTTCAAGATTTTATTTCAAAGGAGGAAAGATCTTGTAATTGCAAGTGTTGTAAATGAAAGCCCCAAGAGCAGAGAACTCTCTGTGGTTCAATCACAGAGTTGGTGTCTGTAGTGAGAGGAAAATCACTGGCCTACAGGCAGGAAGCAGCAAGCTTAAAGATCAGTCAGAGGGAACACAAAAATGTCTTATGGCTGAAAAGGAAGGCACCTGGCTAGTGCATTCTAGTTCATACTTTAAAAAAAGGAACATTAAAAAAATATTCACTCCCTCTTCCATTGTGATCACTGAGCCATCTGGGGTGGGGTATAGATGTTTAATTTGTTCCAGTAGATACTCCTACACATGTCCCTGCACAGGTAATACTAAGTAGACTCAATGGGATTAAAAAGAAAACAAATGTTCAGAGGGATACATGGAGGAAATCTGGGATATCATTTAGAGGGGAAAGATTGGGATGGGTTTAATCAAAACACATTATATGCATATATGAACTCAAACAATAAAATGAATTTTAAAAATTTACTGGAAATGTACTCATGCATATATATTTGAAATGAATTAAAATAAATTCCTAAATGTTTCATTTTCTATTTGCAATATAAGAAAAAATTTCATGAATATGATATATTTCACACAGTATGCACAGGAATTGTTGTAGAGTTAGATGACATAAAAATTTGAAGATTTGTGATCGATTTCTAAATAAATAGAAACAAACTATTTGTATATACATGTGTATCTTAGAAGAGTTTCAACATAGTATTTATTACAATTTATAATGCAAATTATATTTGAAAGTACAAAGTTAAAAAACAGATAAGTTCTATAAAAAGGAAAGAGCTATTAGTTCTATGAAAACATGGGACTGATTTTTTTAAAGTAATAAGATGACTGGAATATAATAGCCAAGAAAAAAATTTAAACATTTCATAGTCTATCTCATAAATATTAGTGACATGAATGATTTATGGAGCTTTCAACACTTGACTGACGGCACTGGGGAGCTGGATCAGTCAGGAGAAAGGTTGTTGTATAAGCATGAGGACTTTAGTTTGGATTCCTAAAAATAAACCTTTTAAAAAAAGAAAAAAAGAAAAAAAAATCTAGTAATGTTGACCAACATCTGCAAATTCAGCCCTAAAACGGTGGATCCTTGGAGGTCATTGGTCACGCTATCAAGAATAGATGAGCTCCAGGTTCAATGAGAAGTCCTGTCTTGACATAAATAATTGCAAAAAACATGAAATCTTGCCCTCTGTCCCCTGTTAACACACATAAATAAATGCAGCTATACCTTCATGTATGGTATACACATCTACATACCTCACACACAAAATATTTATGACTTTGTTCTCATTTTTGATGTAGTGTGGTTCTGTGGTCAAAATTGTATTGAATTTCTTCTCTCAAAAGTAAATTTGATAGTGTATTGGCTATAGTAGCTGCACTATGTTTACGAATTACTGCTATATAGCCTTGTCAGTAATATAGCTGGTAGAACTATGGAATTAGGATAATTCACCCCTCAAGCAGTGTTATTCTACTTCATGTTACTCCACATAAACCTCTCCTTGGTGTTATGGACTATTCATCTACCTCAATATCTCAGAGATTTCATTCATGAATGTTTATTTTTTTTTTTATACTTGGTATTATTTTTATTCTACTATTATAGCTCAACTTCAACACTGTGTGAGTGAAAAAGGCTATTCAAGTGGAGGCAGCTTCTCAATGCATCCCCATGGTATTCTCTAAATGGCAGCACTGATGAATTGGTTATAGCAGAACAAGTTGAATGACAGTCAATGTCTGGCTCCTTGGAATGAGGTAATAGATAACAGGTGAAAAAAATCCCAAGAGGGAATATTTGTTTTAAGATAATTTTGTGAATCTTGATTGTGCTGGCAGGTGTACTAGCACAAAATTATAAAATTGAAACTGTTTATTTGAAATAGGTGCAGTACGTTATACATAAAACATGCTTCAAAACCTTGATACAATAGAAAAATACGAACCACTTAACCTTTATTGGTTATGTTTAAACTACTGGGTTTTTCAATTTTTAAATCATAGCAATAATTCTTATTATCTTAAAATATTTAAAACATAAAACTTGCAAATATTTTGTTATGACATTAATGCACTTACTATCTGTTAACAAATAGGAAAAGGAACAACCCATGATTAAAATAGTCAGTGAATACAAATTCTGAATTCAAATCTGTAAGAGAAAAATACAGATGACTAACAAATATGAATAAATGTTTAATTAGATGACCCATTTCCTCTAATATTTGTTTCAATCTGCAAGCTCTTTTATTTTAACAAAATATTTTCTCATTAATATTTTTCACACTTTATCATTTTAAATTTATATTGTTTATCATATTTTGTACATGAAAATGCAGAAAACATCTAAATATGTAGTTAGTAGACATATAGTGGAAGTAACTTGACAACACAGTGAAATAAAGTTCATTGGCATTACTCTAGAAATTCATCCAGAGGAAAAAATATAAAATATACTCTAGTTACGATTAAAAATATTAGAAATCACCAGCAGTGAGTAATAATAATAATAATAATAATAATAATAATAATAACCCACACACTTGTAATTTATACTCCAAAGGGTAACAAGGAGAAATGAAGTGTTTTCTGACTATGACCTGGGCCCATTTTACAATAGACATGTGCATATGTGTTTGGGTGAGAGTATGTCACATGCATTTATTAAAGAAATATGAATCACATGAAGTCCACAGAGAAACAAATCAATACAACAAATGGTATTTAAGAAGAACTTTACTTCCTTATATTTCAAGTAATAAAAAATAGCGATGAATGTAAGTCCAGGTTGTCCTTCAAGTTCCTACGTAGCATACACTATCCTACAACTCACAACAACCCTGTGACTCAGCCTCCCAAGTGTAGATTCCAGCGGTCTGCTTTTCTTACAGTTTGTTACAATCTCCTATTGGTACCACCCAGTACTGAGTTTACGTTTTGTTGAAAGTTGACAGCACCTGTGAGTAGAAACTAGATTTGAATTCTTTATTCTAACCACAAGTGAGAACTCAAAGTTGTAATATTTGTTTAAAATCTAAAATAACAACATAATGTGAGTTCTGAGGTACATTTTTCATTACAAAATTAGGTTTTATTTTGAACATAAAGTGTTTTACTAAATTCTTTTGAACAAGATCAATTGTAACATAAAAGAAACTAGAAACATATCAAAGTTAATGAAAAATACAAGTATTTTTGTGCATTTAAAGATGAAAACACACCTTCATTCATTTCTTTTACATCTTGGGATTTCTATCTGTAGTCATTTATAGTTTAGAAAGGACATAATGTCTTCATTAAAAATATGAGTACTTATTTAGTTGTTGTTATTGAGAAATTCCCCCAAATACCCAAACAATTGTAACTATTGCCATTGCTCTTGATAATCCACTAGAAATTTATTGTGTCAATTGCTGAAGGCACCCTACTTTGATCACAGAACATAGGGACATGTATTACAAACTGGTGCGTCCTTGAAGCTTCCTCTCTGCTGGCTAGCTATAATAGAACTACAAGGTGTTTTGAAGGTACCATGGGAAAATTTAGTCAATAGTTATACGCAGTTGTAACCATGTGAGCTATAGTAATGACTGGTATGGTGAAATATGAAACAATATCTTGATACAAGAGTAACATGACTGTTATGGGGGTAACCATCCTTTTAAGGCCTGCTCTAAAGAATAGAATTCTTCATGCCTGGTACTGTAATGTTGGCTACAAATCTATACCGAGAGAAATTGTGCATCCTACTACCATTATTTTGCTAAGGAGACACAACAAACTACCTTTTGAGTATGTATTCTTATACCTTTAGACTAACTCAACTTTCACACCTTATTTAAAAGCTTCTTTATGAAGCAGACTTCAGTTTAATCAAAGGGTAGAGAATAAATGACCTTGGGTACCTTCTATCTTGCCTAATAATGATTGATATAATGTTTAAATACTATCATCATATTTGTTGCAGGTATGCTGTTTAGTTTTATAAACTTGATAAAGCCTAGAATCATATAGAAAGATAAAATCTCAATTGACAAAGTACCTTCACTAGATTGGCCTGTTAGCAAGCCTGTGGTGCATATTCTTGATTGCTGACTGAGATGGGATGATACAGATCACCATTGGTTGGTGTCATCCTTAGTCTGATGGTCCTGGGTGACCAAAACAGGATATTAAAACTAGAGAGCAACCTATCTCCATGGCTTCTGCCTCAGCAATTGATTCCAGGCTTCTTTCCTTTTAAGTTTCTGCCCTGGGTTCCTCCAATGATGAACTGTGATGTGGAAGTGAAACCAAAATCAACCCTTTCCTCCCCATGCTGCTTTTGGTCATGGTGTTTTACCAAAGAATTAGAAAGCCTAAGACAGCAGGTAAAACAACATAGTTATAATTATTAACTCTTTAGGAAAAGTTGAAGAAGATTTACTTAAAATATTCATTATATCAAAATCAGGATAGGCTTTAGCCTGTTAGGGGCCAGGTTTTATTGAGGTAAATGTGATAAAGAAACCATGAAGTGGTAACAAAAGTGGAAATACTATAACAGAATATTCTTATTATCCTTCACTCCTCACCACCAGTGTGGAAACAATGCATAGAAATGTACTCTTTATTATATATACATATATATATATATGTATTATATACATATACACATATACACATTGATAATAGGCAATGGTGGATGAATATATTTTTAAAATTCAATGAAAAAGAGGCAGTTCAATGTACACATAAAGATCTTTATATTACTTTGAAAGCACCAGATACATTATTACTTATTACTGTTTATTAAATAAAATAGACCTATGTCTCTAACAATCATAAAGGTTTTGTTTAAACTGTGATGATTTTCCCCCTGTGGAGAAATTAACAGTTGTATACTCACTGAGATGGGGAACCAATGTCAGAAAAAATAAATTTTCAATATGAATTGAATAAAGTCACACCCTCTAATACTTCCCTGTCTTTCATGTTCCTCTTCTAAAATCTCTCTCTCTCTGAATACTGTAAAAGATGGCATATATGTCTAACTTTTTTTTTCTTTAGAGGTGAGAGTGGGATACAATACAATAGTCATCTATTTTTAGTACCTTCAGAAATTATGGCCTCTGCAATAACTGTTTCTACTGTATAAAATGTATTGTTTTATTTCCTGATCAATGCTGTCATCAATAATAATATATTGTCACATATACAAATGCATATGGAAGGGAATTTGATATACATATCTCTTTTTAAAATAAATAACAATATGCATGGTCTTCTCAATATAATCAATGATTCATTAGGCACAGGTCTGAGCTCTGGATTACAAAAGCAAATACAACTTCCCTTCGATGAAATAGGCCTCAAGGTCCAATATGAAAAACAAATTAGTGAAGCGCTCCATATTTTTGAAAGTCAAAAAAAAAAAGTTGTTGGAAATTGTCACAATAAAAATATAACAAATTCATAGGTAGATGTATTTTGCCTAACAGTATATTGATAATGTAGCGTGTTAGGCCCTTGGCTCACACACAGGCCTTTCAGTGATAGTACTCACCTGGAAGCCTGCACAGCACCTTCTCATAACGCCTTAGTCAGTCACAACTGAATTTATCCATGTGCTGAAAATAGAGAATATTGTATCTTCAGCAGCAGAACATGTAACTCACATGAGTCCTAGAGGCATTTAAGGATTTTGGAAACAATCTAGTTACTAACTCATACTGAAATAATGCATCTCTGATGCAAGGACCTTTACCTAACAACTTTATGAATTGGGCAACTTTCATTGACTACTGACACAGTATATTTTGTTTCAAGAATCTTTGCCTGCTATACACACGGTTCTTCCATAGGCTTTCTGAAATGTGTAACATCCTCAGGAATTGGCTCTATGTGACGACATGACTCTACAGGAGTTGGACAGGATCCCTGAAAGCTCTCTGCCTTTCAAACCAACTAAGTGTGAACTGATCTTGGGATATGGAAGCTCATAATGTAAGAGGGGCAGAATTGGCCACCTCTACATAAACGCCCAGAGTGGGGGGGGGGGGCTATGGAGCCACAATGACCTAATTGAAGACTGCCTGAGAGACCACGGATTGCTGATGCAGACAATGCCAGCTGATCAGGAACAGCTGTTTTGAAGAGATGCTTTTTGGGGACCAATGGGGCATGGGTGGAGGTTTTTAAAGGAAGTGGTAGCTCCTGTAGTCATTTGACCCCATAGCATCTCACCTCCAACCCACAAGGGCAGGTAGGGTCGGGCAGTGAGTAGTCCAGGGCACAGGCAGCATCATAGGACTCACAGACACATACACACACAATTTCCAACAAGAAGTTTGACACAGAACTCCACCAAAAAAAAAAAAAGTGTCAGGTGTTAAGTGTTGCTATGTTAATTAGATCTCTATAACTTCCAGATATTCTCCATCAGCTGCTCCATTTGCTCAGCCCAAGGGACTACTGTTTGACTGTCTCACATCTCTCCACTCCTAAGAGCAATGGCAAAGAAAACTCACAATGGTTCATCTGGCTTATAGGCCTTCAGTAGAAGGGCTACTCTCTATTACCAGGTGTACACAGCAGATAGACAGACAGCATGACCACTAACCTACTACTAACTCTAACCTACTACTACTTTGTTTCTGCATTGTCCACAGGTAGCTGGAGAAAATGCCAAGCCAGGGCTGGGTGAATATTCCTCTCCCTGCCCCAGGCAGACTTTATTATAGGGAGAAATGGACATACCACACAATAACTGCACACCTCCAGCTGAAGAATAATCTTTTTTCTCCTGACCTGCTTTGCTTTCTACTCTCTTTACCACTTTGCTGATAGGTTCCTTTGGCTTTGACGCCTTCCTAAACTCACAGGAACAGCATTTGGATTGCCATCAACTTTTCTGCCTAGAAACTTCAGCCACATTTAATTTCAAATGACCCAAGCTGCCCCTTTTGTCTGGCTTTCTTTTTTATTTTCTCCGCTGGATTGCTTTAGCACCTATGCACCTGATTTATATGCTGACCTAAACTGTTCAGATCTGCCAGAGCCTTTCAGAGCTCATAAAGGTCACATCCTACCTGTACCATTCCTGCAGCAATTGCTGATTTTACTTCCTTCTTCACTTTCTTATGAACACAGTGCCATGTAACCTGGAAAGTTGGCCACAAACTACTGTATTTTGTTAAAGATATAGTAGATATATATTTTAATTCTTTGAGAAATTCATATGTACACACACAATTCTTTCATTAATTCTTTTCTTTGCTCTGTTGTCTACCATCCTTGACATTCATGGGAGAGTTGAGCCATGGATAACCAACCATCCCTAATGGCTCCGGTATACTAATCCAGGAATGATCAATTTCCCTCACATTGCCTAAGGTTATGCAGCATCTGTCTCAAAGAACAAGTGAGTTGATATATTACTCACTTGCTTTGTCTCTAGGGCACTCAGACTTATCACTTCTCCTCATCTGTCCCACAATCTTCATGAACATGTTCTGAGAGGCTCTTTCATTTATGCTAAAAATATCATTCTCAAGTCACTCAGTTTAGAGAAACAAGAATCCTTGATAATCATGGATTTTTTTATTGGTCCTTTAATAAGGATCCTATCTATATACTTAATCATTGAGTTCCCTTTCCTTTGTACTAACATCGCATTTGGGGACTACCCTCTGTAATTTCTACATTATTTTCTCCTTTTATACTGTCTAATTATTCCTATGAATTTCAAATTCTGGGTATGTAAGAAGAGTTATTCAGCATATATATATATATATATATATATATATATATACATACTTTGTGCTATTTATCATTTATATCTTGTCAAATCTAAGAGATGTATAATTAGCAACTTTATCTCATCCTCTTCTTTAAAGATTGTTTTTACGAGTTTTAATTATGTGTACCTCTGTGTACCTGTACGTGCTTATACACATATCAGTACAAGTGCCATGGGAAGCCAGAGACACCAGATTCCTTTTGGAACTGGAGTTACAGATGGGTGTGAGAGCCATTTGATGTGGGCTTGGGACACAAAGTCAAGTACTTTGTAGGGAAGGAAACCCTCAGCGTCTGAGCCATCTCCAGCACCAATCACCTTTGCTTCCTAGGTTCCCTGCTGAGGCATAAACTAGTTCTAATATAGCACCCAAACATCTTTTTTTTCTCACTATATTTTCTTCTTTGCTTGAGCAAGCTCATTCTAGGAAGGTAATGGAGCCTCGGTTGTATGTCCTATTACCCACAGCAAAGGCCATGAATATGTCACCACAACAAGTTTCCAGTCCTATCCCATACATACTACTTTTGTGATTTACAATATATTGTTTTATTTGTTAGGCATTTATGGGACATTTGCCTGGCAGACCCCATTCATAAAAGAGTCATTCTACATAATATAGCATAGAAAAAGGCAGACATTCTAGGATTCTCCCAAAGAATGCTACATTTGCCAAAAACTCAACCTTGGTAGCATGTTTGATCACCCACAGCAGGCAGCATGCAACTTCAACTACCATAGTAAGGAACACTAATCCAATACACTCACAAAGAAAAGTAGCCATAATTGAATTACCCTGGTTAATTCTCCACCCTCAGCCTTTTTGTATTTCTTTTCTTATACTACAGGGCCATACAATTGACCCTCCTCAGCTAATCCTTAGCCTTCCAATAGTTGGTTTGGGCACTAATTGTGCCATAAGACATTGTAGAGATATGAAAATGATTACTCAACCCAGATACAGTACCAACAGCAGACCTAAAGAGCAATTCTACTCAGCTGTAGCTTGGTAAAACATTAAGTTCTTAGGGGTTATTTATAGGAGAAAGAGTGGGAGTTACTGAAATGGCTTAATCACTCAATCACTCACTGCTGTGTCTTCCTGCATAGCCTATGAGGATCTTCACCATGGAATCTACTCTTTGTCAGCAATGACTTACTACTTATAGTAGCTCAGGGAGGGCTTTATGAGTCTTGTGATTTTTTTTTCCCTGTGTGTTATACATATCCTAGGATCTTACTGAACCACATAAGTGTCATTAGCTTCTCCTGAGTTACCTTCACTTTCAAGCAAAAATGTTTTAACTAAAAGATATGGCTACACAAGTGTTTGAGAAAATTATACAAGAAATCAATATAAGATGTAAGAAATTTCCCAGAACATAAAATAAAAAGCCAAGACTATAATTTGATGATTAATTGATGACTGATTTCATTTTGAATCACACTGCATTTTTATTTTAGACCCATTAGGACTGAAATTCATAGTAGAGAAAATACCTGTGAAGTTTGCATGAGATGGCTGCTTCTTACAATGCCCTGAAAGATCAGACACAAAAGAAAGCAGTTTAAAGTAAACTTTGCAAATAAGTTAAGAGGGAAATTTAAATATGTGTTTTACAAGGTAATGTTCATAATATTACGAAGAAAATAACAGGAATATGTGAAAGTTACGTACTGGTCAACGACTGCATGTGCAGGTGAGATGTCTGATATTGTGAGTCAGCTAATTTGGGTTCATGGCTTTACCTGCAAAGTCTGTGGTAAATTAGCTTCATTGTCTGGGGCTTCTAGTGAGGCTGAACCTCATAACTAGAAGTGTATGGTACTGTCATGTTACTTAAAAGAGCCAATTGTAAAGTAAAGAAAGAAAAAAGGCAGAATCCCAATAATCCTCACTCTTACTAAAAGGACCCCTGTCGTAGTCATGGTTTCTATTCCTGCACAAACATCATGACCAAAAAGCAAGTTGGGGAGGAAAGGGTTTGTTACTTCCACATTGCTGTTTATCATGAAAGGATAAGGGCTGGAAGTCAGGACTGGAACTCAAGCAGGCCAGGAAGCAGGAGCTGATGCAGAGGCCATGGAGGGATCTTCCTTACTGGCTTGCTTCTCCTGGTTTGTTCAGCCTGCACCTACATACAGCATACTGTTATTATTCAGCATTTTTGTAATCTACTTTTCCTCCATAAAGCTAACATTAGATCCAATAAATCAAGTTTTATATAGATTTACCTGGAAGTATTACTAAAGCTTAATATAGCTTTAAATTGCTCTTTCATACCATGTGTCTCACAAATTTTGGACATATGCTATGATCTTAACATGAATCTTACATGGCCTTTCCACAAATTCAGAAAAAGAACATTAATGAGACTACAAGCTGTTGTCTCCTGTTACTACAAAACTAGAAAACCTAGAATACAATGAAAAGATTCTTGTAAATGAATTAATTGTCTTAGGACCATTTTAGAATACAAACTTTATATTTTGCAAAGAATAATCATAGTAAATAGGAATCTTTGCAATAAATGATTTTAATCTAACAATATTAAATAGTAACTGGCATCAGACTGTGAATATGTGTGTTATGTGTATGTATAAATATGTATATGTGGGTGTGTATTAGATAGTATACAATCTTATATATATATAGTTATATATATATAACTTCAAATGCACATATATATATAGTATGTAATATAAGAAATACACACATATACATATATTTTTGTGTTTACAGCTATTATATCATTAACAGTGCAATTATAATGATAATGCCTTTGACATTTAGTTCTTTCTTGGTATTCTATAATTATAATAATCAATTATCTTCATTGTTAGTTTCATTTTTATTGTTATTTGTGACTAGGCATTACTATGTAGCCCTCATTGCCTAGTGAGGTATATGCTTTCTATGCCAGGACAGTCTTCAACTCACAGAGATCAGCCAGACTCTGTCTCTTGAATGCTTGTATTAAAGGAATGCATCATCCATCTCAGTAATTACTTTTATTTTGACATGTGCCTATGTGAAAGTGTTGAACAAAATATTAGTCATTACAATCAAGGTGTCTATCTTCAAAATTAACTATTACTTCTGACCGTTAATAATTTTAAACCCCATTCTTATTAATGCATTTAAAACATCATGAGTTTATCAGAATATATTGTACTTTCTTTGTTCCTTTTGTCTATTTTTTGTCCCCCGTACAAGTTTGAATTTACAGTCTATAAAGGAAATATTATACTTGCCTTCACTATGAGAAGGAATCTTGATGATAATGCCTTGAACCTAATGGATCTTAATGAGCTATCTCTAACCACTAATGCTTTAGTTGTATTTTAGTGAATAGATCATAAGCATAGAAGTACCTGCTGCTTGGTAGTGAGATATCTTTCCTTGGCTCTCATTATGGTTCTTTCTCTCAGTGACTTTGCCCTCTTCTTTTATTTTCTCTGAAGAGAAATAAGTAATCCTTTAGTGCAAGTAATATCATGTAAATGTCAGCATTCCATGTTAGGTGTGAAAGCACCTCTTCAGAATAAAGATTGTTGAGCTAAAAACTGCAAAGCTGAAAGTCTTTCATTCCAGCTGAGCTAATGAAGATTTATAAAGCAATAATAAATCCAGCTACATGAAATACAATGTATAAATGTATGGTAATCTGTAGGGATTCTATTTCAGATATTGAGTTATGTATAGGTACACCTGGATCATTATTCCATGAACCAAAGGCTATCCACATATCCAGTGAGTATTTAGTTTCCAAATTAATCAATACACAAATTGATACAAACACATGAAAATGTCACAAATGTCCATGCCTCTGGTAGTCATGTATTGCAGGGTGGTGGATCTTAAGAGGAAGCCTGGTAAGGTCAAGCTAAAGTCTAGAAGCCTGAAGACCCTGAAGAGACGGTAGGAACTTCACCTGCTCCTAGCACCAGGCCTCTGTCATATAGCCGCAGACTCCCATAAAGAGATTTGTGACCATCAGTCACATAGGGGCAACACCCCATGCCCTTCCACATGTAGATCAGGCATCCCTAACATCGCAGACCAAGATGATAGGGAAAGAGAGGTGACCACAGTCATGTGACACAAAACATAGTTCTCCATGCTAATGAGGTATCTATAGGCCTGGAGGGCTTAGCCAATAAAGCTTCCCAGAC
Source organism: Montemys delectorum (assembly GCA_019843815.1). NCBI lineage: Eukaryota > Metazoa > Chordata > Mammalia > Rodentia > Muridae > Montemys > Montemys delectorum. The sequence continues at coordinate 33,540 of JADRCD010159231.1, read as the reverse complement.
ACTCCTCCCTGCAACAGGCATTTAATCTCAGGCCCACCCTCAGGAGTAGGGTATGGTTCTATGCATCCACTTTCCACCATGGACTGTCTCTTTTTACCAAGATCCACTGTGGGGTGCCATGAAAAAGGCCTTTGCCTACAGAGCTGCAACCTAATCTCTCTTGAAAGTTCTCTCTGTGCTCCCAGACTCAATAGCCACAAAGCCTGCAGCATCTCAGACAAAGCTTTACTACCCCAGGAGTGGTTGGTGTCTTGGGGCTCCCTTAGAACTCAGCATCTGCCCACCCAGCACTGTCAAACTCTTCGCATTCTGCCTCCCCAGTCAGTAGGCCCTGGGCCTACCACCCTACAATGTGTTTTATAATTATTTGATGGTTGTCTTTACTTCAATACTGGATTGTTCTAAATGGTATTTTTGAAAAAGAATTAATAATATTAGTGCACATATATTTGGAGGGTTTAGCTTTATAGAAGTGCTGCAGTAGACAGCAAATTTTTTAGCCTAGTTTTCTTGTTAAATACTTACTGTTTTTCTTGTATCAGTTTCAGAAGCAGGGCCTGCAACATTTTTTATTTTTTTGGAAACTTGCAATGCCTTTACAAATTAAAAAAAAAAAAATAACGAAACAAGATAATACAAATTAGTGCTTTTATTTCAGTCATCTCAATAGTAACACCAAGTAAAATTTTCTCATTGGTATTAAAAGAAGAAAACACCGATCATTCTCTAGCCATGCCTGCCCCTCCACGCTTCTTTCACAACCAAGTCCGTTCTCTAAAAGGAAGAATGAATGTTAGGCTAAGGAGACAGTCTGCTCATTGCCTCAGAATGCTCACAAAAGACTAGCCTTATAAAAAACAATTAAAACCTCATGATGAATACCAGAAGACACATAAATCCTTAGGCATTTTTGTAAAAAATAATTTTCAGACTATCGGCTGGGAGAAAAAGACAGGACTAATGTTATCAGTAGCTTCATGGACTTTATTTTGTTACTTTTTGGTATTCTTCATACCTTCAAAGTAGCTTTTTCCTTTCAGTTAACCATGGTAGAGCTATAACCCTCTACTTATATTTAACTAAAAATTTTTATCAACATTTTTATTTCAAATTATCCTAAATTCAAATCCAGTACAAGTCTCAGTCCCCATTTTCTCCTCAAATACTAACCTCAGGAGGAAAATACAATTTCTCTGCCTTTAAAAATTGTTTCATTTCTCTCTGGAAATGGCTCCATCAATTTCTTACTACCATAGAGTGTAGGCTTAGATGTTTTAAAACCTCCATTAATTTATGTTCTTAAATACTTTAAGCTCCCTTCTCGGCCATCAACAAAAGGAAGTGGAGAAAAATGGTTAATAGGACAAGGGGGATGTGAACAGGTTTAGAAGTAGTTCTTTGGGGGCCATTCCAGTCTTCATTGTCAGAATTTCAGCAGTCCAGTCCAAAACATCCAACACAAATCAATAGGAGCAATCCAGTCTAATCAGCAAACACCAAACATGAATCAGTAGCAGCAGCTGGATTCAGAAGAAATTGTAAGGCACAAGTGAAGTGCTAGGCATTACTGAAGTGGCACAAGTCCATGGAAGCAGCGAGAAGCAACCAGAATACCACAAGAAGTTCTTTGGTGTATATCTCTCTACTAAGTCATGGCATATGAAGATTAGTGAAGACCAGTGAAACATTCCAAGGCAAACCAATGTAAAAGTGTTGTTCACTGTTTGTTGAGTTATACTTATATCCTTTCCAAAGACCTCTCATGTGTCTGCCTCAGTAAAATATCCTTTCATTTGCTTGTTTCATCAAAACATCTATTCATATGTCTGCTTCAGGGAAACATCCTCTCATAAGACAGCTTCCAGAAAAAACATCACATGACACAACTGAGTCTCCAAAGAAATGGGAAATTTCCACTTAAATAGAGAATGCACAAAACCTTGGTCTCCATAATTGGGTTTTTATATCAAAGTCCAGATTCCAGTTAGTGTTTGATCTAGGAACCTCAGAAATACTACAGGGGCTGAGGTCTAGGTCAAATTACCAGGGGTCTGCCAATTTTATTGCAATTATCTTAGTCTTTCAAATCAAAGTGTTGAAGTATGGCATTTGAAAGTAATGATATTGCATAGGATTCCTCCAGTTTGGCCTTAATAAGGGTACAAGAAGTGATATTCCACTGGAGGAAACTGGGTTTAGGAGCATCCAAATTAGCATATTCCACTAGAACATGTACGAGGACAATGGTGGTGGAAAACTGTTTGGAGTGGGCAACTATTGAGGCTTACTCCAAGAGAGGCAGCACATGCCAAGACTGCTTTGATTGTCAAGAACCAGAGACTCGATAGCCCAGACACCTAGCGTAGCAAACCAAACATAATATGTCTAAAAATAAATTAATAAAATGATTCCTAATGATAATCTGCTACTCCCAAAGAGCGATGCACTGTCCAATTGGCATCAGTGAGGCTTCATCCAGCAACTGGAGGGAGTATATGCTAGCCCAGAACCAAAGATTAGGAAGGAGAGAGGCAAAATTGGAGATGCTCATCAGTTCCTTCCCCCTAGAGGTTAGGGAATCCTGTGGAAAAGGTGATGGAGATATGGTGGAGAATGGAGGATACCGAGAAAATATTCCCACTGAATTAACTAACCAGTAAACATACAATCTCACAGAGATTGAAGCAGCAAGGAAGAGGCCTAGAGGGCTCTGTACCAGGTTTTCTGAATATATATTGTGGATGTTAACTTGGTGTTTTGTAGGACTCCTAAATGTGGGAGGAGGTATATTTGGCTCTTTTACCTGCTCTTGAGATTTTTTTCCTATCTTTTGAATTGCGTTTTCCAGTTTCAGTATAAGGGCTTTTGCCATGTCTTATTGTATTTCATTTTATCATGTTTGTTTGCTATTTCTCGGAGGTCTTTTCTTTTCTGAAAAGACATGGTGGAAGAATGGATCTGAGGGAGAGAGGACATGACAGAAAGCTGGGAAAAGGTGACAGAGGGGAAACTGAGATCAGAATGCATTGTTAAATTATCAAAAAAAAACACAGTCCTTCATATTTCTTACTTTATACCCATACTAACATATTGATATGTTGATATAGCTTTAATATTGTGATATTTTTAAATTTCAATATACATGATGAAAGTAAAGAATATTAATTTTAATTTTACTCTAAATTATGTATCTTGGGATGTATAAGTTCAAGCTACGTCTAAGCTCTGCATGTTCTCCTATTCTAGAACCCATTAGCAACTTATTTGTGATTATTAATTTAATCCTCTACTATCTCCAATGTCAGTTGAAGAAACTTCAGTTTTCTTCATTCTTGTCTAGTGACTTACATAGTTTTGTTGCGAACTTGCTTTCTCTGTGTATCTATGTTGGATAAATGTAAAAGGTGCTCATTAGTATGATGAGATGCTTGTCGAACCCAGAGGCTGGGGTCAGAGGCTGGGGTCAGAGGCTGGGGTCAGAGGCTGGGGTCAGAGGCTGAGGTCAGAGGCTGGGGTCAGAGGCTGGGGTCAGAGGCTGGGGTCAGGGTTGTCCTTACTCACACTCTACATTAGCTTTTGAGGCATGATTGAGCTTGAACTTCATCAGTGAAGCCAAGTCAACACGTCAGTAAGCTGCAGGTATCCACCAAGCTCTGACAGCTTGTACTGGCATCACTAGGTTCTGCCACCTTGCCCAACATTTATATGATTATTGGGGATACAAACTCAGGTAACTCTATTTATGTGGCAGACACTTTACTAAGCAAACAGGCACTCCAAACCTCTGTACTATTGATAAACATTTATAGTCCTTTAGGTATTAATAATATATTCAGACAACAGGGATTCATGATATTGGTTTTGGTTTTTACTGTTCAGGGAATATTCCATATATCTCTTATAAGTAAAATTAAAATAATGTACAAATTGGCTACTAAGTTACAGCTCATAAAATTGCTACATTTACTCAGTGTCTTAGTCAGGGTTTCTATTCCTGCACAAACATTATGACCAAGAAGCATGTTGAGGAGGAAAGGGTTTCTTCAGCTTACTTCCACATGGCTGTTGATCACCAGAGGAAGTCAGGACTGGAACTCAAGCAGGTCAGGAAGCAGGAGCTGATGCAGAGACCATGGAGGGATGTTCCTTACTGGCTTGCTTTCCCTGGCTTGCTCAGCCTGCTCTCTTATAGAACCCAAGATTTCCAGCCCAGGGATGGCACCACCCCTTTGATCACTAATTGAGAAAATGTCCCACAGCTGGATCTCATGGAGGCATTTCCCCAACTGAAGTTCACTTCTCTGTGATAACTCCAGCCTGTGTCAAGTTGACACACAAAACTAGCCAGTACAATTGACCCCTTGTCAACTTGACACACAAACACATTGCTATTAAGCCTCAACCCTTATGTTTTTATTTATCCCCAAGATCTAAAGTCCCACAGTCTTTACATATTAAAAGTTCAATCAATTTAAAATGTCCAATATCTTTTAAAATTTAAAGTCTCTTAACTGTGGGCTCCACTAAAATATATTCTTCCTTCAAGAGGGAAAAATATCAGGGCACAGTCACAATCAAAAGCAAAACCACCTGGGATCTAACTCATGATCTTCTGGGCTCCTCTAAGGGCTTTGGTCACTTCTCCAGATCTGCCCTTTGTAGCACACATCTTGTCTTCTGGGCTCCAGATGCCTGTACTCCACTGCTGCTGCTGTCCTTGGAATGCATGGTACTGACATTCCCAAAACGCTGCTGTAACTAGGCTTTACCAATAGTCTCTTATAGACTGTCTTTACGGTGTCAAGTCTCAACTCCTTTGTATGACACCTTGAGTCCTGGGCCATGAATTGCAAACTGAAGCTGCACCTTCACCAATGGCCTTCCATGGCCTTTCACTGTGCCGAGCCTCAGCTGCTCCTCATGACCCCTTCGTGCTGTTAAAACCAGTACCACCTGGGTGACTCTTACACATTACCAAGTCCTGCTGCAGCACAAGGTACAACCTTGGCTAGCTCTGGAACACAGCCTCTTTGTGCTCTCAGAAAACACTTCCCAGAAGATGTTACCTCAATGATGCTGGTCTCTTCTTAATCACTGCTAATTTCTTAGCTCCAGCTAACCAGCATCAATAGTCCCAGTAATGCAAAGTTCTCTCTTTAGTAGTTCTGGTATCTTGTTAATCATAGCTGATACTTCAGCCCCAGCTAAACAGAACCACAGAATCTTCACAATCAAAACAACATGGCCCTGATAAGAGTCTTTAATCTTCCCTCTGAAATTTCACAAGCCAGGCCTCCATCTTCTGCACTGTTCTCAACATGATCTTCCAAGCTCCTATAGCATATCTCACAGATTTCTTAACAATCAGTGGTTCTTCTAGCTCAAAGTTCCAAAGTCCTTCTACAGTCCTCCCCAAAACATGGTCAGGTTGTCACAGGAATACCCCACTTCTGGTACCAATTTTGTCTTAGTCAGGGTTTCTATTCCTGCACAAACATCATGACCAAGAAGCATGTTGAGGAAGAAAGGGTTTCTTCAGCTTACTTCCACATGGCTGTTGATCACCAGAGGAAGTCAGGACTGGAACTCAAGCAGGTCAGGAAGCAGGAGCTGATGCAGAGGCCATGGAGGGATGTTCCTTACTGGCTTGCTTTTCTTGGCTTTCTCAGCCTGCTCTCTTATAGAACCCAAGACTTCCAGCCCAGGGATGGCACCACCCCTTTGATCACTAATTGAGAAAATGCCCCACAGCTGGATCTCATGGAGGCATTTCTCCAACTGAAGCTCACATCTCTGTGATAACTCCAGCCTGTGTCAAGTTGACACACAAAACTAGCCAGTACACTCAGCAATATTTTCTATGAGTCTCAGAAAAAAATATTGCTGTCATCCTCCAAAATAAAATCAACAAATAGAATAGCTCATTCACTGGTAGCTGTCTAGAAGAGACTAGTCACAGAGAAACAACAAGTAGATTAAAAAGTAAATGTGTCATACACATCATAACTTAACATGGAGGTTATTCCTTCACTCCATCAAAATGAAAAGGTTTTATTTTATTGAAGAACCATACATGGGAAGGTATCCCTTGTCTATAACCTACATAAAAGTGGTAGAAAATGAAACACTAGATAATATTTCTGAGCTAGGGATATATTTCTGTGATAGTGTACTTACATTGCCATGTTCAAGGACTTAGGTTTGGTTTCCAGAACCTCAAACAAGATTGCATTTTAGGTTTACTGTTCTTCATTAAAGGTAAAAATAGAATACACACATACACGCACACACACTGTATATATATGTGTATATATATATATATATATATATATATATACTATATCTATATGTATCTATATAGATATAGATAGATAGATAGATAGATAGATAGATAGATAGATAGATATAGTAATAGAGCAACCACTAGTAAGATATGATGATCCAGATTGAGGATTTGGCCATAATAATTCTTTTCTACCTACATATGATATGATATGAATTTTTTCAATAATAATTTTATTCATTTACATTCTAAATGATAGCCCCATTCCTGGTTACCCCTCTACAAAACCCCCATCCCATTGCACCTCACCTCTGTTACTTTTGCCTCTATGAAGGTGCTCTTCCACCCACTCACCTACTCCTGCCTCACCCCTCTAGCATCCCCCTACACTGGAGCATCAACCTTCCCTACCCTCCCATTGATGACAAATAAGGCTGTACTCTCCTACATATGCACCTGGAGTCATGGCTCTCTCCATGTATACTCTTTAGTTGGTGGTTTAGTTCCTGGGATCTCAGGGTGGTCCATTTAGTTGATACATTTCATCATATGGGGTTGCAAACCCCTTTAGTTCCTTCAGTCCTTCCCCATAGATGTTCCATTGGGGTCCCCAGGCTCATAGTCCAATGTTTGACTATGAATATCTGCATTTGCATTGGTCAGGTGCTGATAGAACTTCTCAGGGAACAGCCATATCAGGCTCCTGTCAGCAAGTGCTTCTTAGCCTCAGGAATAGTGTGGGAGTTTGGTGACAGCAGATGGTATGGCGGCCTCTGGATGGCCTTTCCTTTACTCTCTATTTTATGTCGTTTCTCTGTCTTCCCTTTGGACAGGTACATTTCTGTGTTAACTTTTTGAGTGGCTTCAGTAGCGCTATCCCTCAACTGGGGACCAGGCTTATCTACGGGAGGCGGTCTCTACAGGTTGTATCTCCTCTTTGTTGGGTATTTCAGCTAAAGTCGTTGCCATTGGGTCCTGCGAGCCTCTTGATTCCCTGGATTCTGGGACTTTCAAGTGGCTACTCACTCCCAATAGCCATTCCCCTACAGCTACATTTTTCTATTTACTTTCTGGTCCTCTGTACTTCTTTCCTGTCCCGTTCAGTACCTGATCCTGCCCTCCTTCCCCCTCCCTTCCTCTCTCCCTCCCAGGTTCATCTTTCCTTCTACCTTCTGTGATTGCTTTCTTCTCTGTTCTATGTAGCATTGAAGCTCTATATCAAGATCTTCCATCTTCTTAAGCTCCATAAAGTTTGTGGGTTGTATTGTGAGTATTCCATGTGCGTACTTTTGTGTCTAGGTTACCTCACTCACGATGAAATTTTCTAGTTCCATCCATTTGCCTGCAAATTTCATGAAGTCGTTGTTTTTAATAGCTGAGTAACACTCCATTGTGTAGATATACCACATTTTTTTTTTGTATCCATTCTGCTGCGTTGGCAGATGCTGGAAGGATTTGCTGAAGGAGGCAGATGCAGGAGGATCACTAGTTCTAGGTCAGCCTAGACTACAGAAAGCACACACAAGAATATTTTTAAAAGGTGATCTACTATAGTTCTGCAGAAATTATGGTAAAAGTAAAGTGAATAGCAAAACAAAAGTAAAATCAAAGAAGTCAATAGCTAATAACATGTGCAGCTATGGGAAAGTGACTGACTGCTTACTCCATTATTTATGCTTGTAGACAGAAATTATTATCTTCCTTTTAAATGTCTTTCCTCAGACATTTTAGCTTTCGAGCTTATAAATAATATCCATTTCATTGAGGACTTATTATGCAAAAGAATTTGTTTTTATTTTAATTTGATATGTATGTGTGTTTTGCTTGCATGTATGTCTATGCACACTTACGTGTCTTATGTCTATAGGGGCCTTTAGAAAGCTTTATGTCCCCTAAAATTGGAGTTATAGAAAGTTGTCAATTGACAGGTGGTTTTGGGAATTGAATTTGGACAGAGCAAATACTTAAGCACTGAGCCATCTCAGAGACATTCCCACTGACCACTAAATCTACTGGAAATTTTTTCTTTTACTTCCCAGATTCCAGAAAAGTGAGAAGTACATTTCTATTATTAACAAATTACCTTAAACTATGTCAGTCAAACAGAATAGGACATAACTTAAAACTTTTACAACTTAAAAAAAAATGTGTGTTCTCAAACATTCCACCAAATGCTCATTAATGTTCTATAACGAGTTACACTACTCGTTACCAACTTTCTGAACTAATCATTATTCCTTGCATGTAAATCTTATTTGAACAAGTGTATGTAACTTCAAGAAAGATTAATACATGCTTTGGGATTATTATTTTTAGTGGAACACATTGTTCACAAATATTTTCAGGCACATTAGAGTCATATAAAGCATGTATGCAACCTCTGATGATTAAATCAAAACAAAACATTTCCATCCATTTAAGTGTTTTGATGATGTTGGCATCCTCCCCAACTCATTTTAAAATATGTACTGGAGGGTTTTTCACCAAAATCTCCAATGGCTATCCTGTGCTGTGGAAAACCAAAGCCAATTCTTCCATTATGTGTGTGGGCTTCTTCATGCATCATGTTTTATCCATTCCCCACCCCAGTGTCTCTAATCTCATATGATATATAGATATACATATAGATTAGATAGAAGTGATATAGATAGATGTGATATAGAGATAGAAATATATTATTAATGAGTTCAAAATCAAACAACTTTCAAAAATATTTAACTTTTTTCTAATTATTTTTAGTAATGCATTTTACCTCTGTAACTGTCAGCTCAAGATCATGGCATATAAAAATTACGTGAAAAAGAAGTACTCACTGACTTTTATTTATATATAGCCTGATGAATTCAGACATCTTCCTGGAATAAACTACTGTATTATGTATGATTATTCTCTGTGCATTTGTGCTTTTCTGAACTGAAGGATGAAAGCTTCTGTCAAAATATATCATATTTACACAAAATTCAGGAATTTGAATTTAAAATAACATGTATGGCACAGCGGAGTCCCTAGATGAATTTAGAGTGAGATCTGATAAGAGACAAAGGATAGCAAATTATAAGTATTTTTACAGTATCATTTTCAGAACATAAGAAAGAGGTAATTAGAATACTAGAAATTGAGTGATAAGATTTTTCAAGATGATAATGAAGAGGCATGTCAAATAAAAGACGAGAAGCATACCATTGGGAATATAGAAGATTGTATTTCATGAAGAATGTTTAAAGTATACCATAAACAGAATGGACTCTAAATGTTCTAAAATTATATTCATCTCTGAGAATAAGTTTTTAAACATCTTATTAATATATGAATTTGAAGTCAAAATCAGACATAATAATATTAGTGTCTCAAGATTTACTAATATGGTTTTAATTTTAAAATATTCATTAAAACACACACAAAGGCAAAGTTCTTTTATCGTTGAGAATACTTTTTGCTATCCTGGGTTTTTTATTATTCCAAATGATTTTGAGAATTGCTCTTTCTAACTATGAATAATTGAGTTGGAACTTAGAGGAGAATTGCATGGAATCTGTAGATTGCTTTTGGTAAGATGACCATTTTTATTATAATAATCCTGACAATCTGTGAGCATGGGAGATCTTTCCATCTTCTGAAGTCTCCTTCCATTTCTTTCTTCAGGGACTTGAAGTTCATACAAATCTTTCACTTTCTTGGTTAGAATCACACCAAGATATTTTATAATACTTGTGACTATTGTGAAGGGTATTGTTTCCCTAATTTCAATCTCAGCCCATTTACTCTTTAAGTAGAGGAAGGCTACTGATTTGTTAGAGAGCCAGTGCCCAACTAATGCAGAAGTAGAGGCTCACTGCCATCCATTGGACTGAGAACGGCGTCCCCAATGAAAGAGCTAGAGAAAGGACCCAAGGAGATGAAGGGGTTTATAGCCCCTTAAGAGGAACAACAATATGAACTAAATAGCACCCTCAGAGCTCCCAGGGACTAAACCACCAACCAAAGACTACACATGGTGAAACTCATGGCTTCAACTGCATATGGAGCAGAGAATGACCTAGTTGGTCATCAATGGGAGGAGAGGTACTTGGTCCTATGAAGGTTCTATGCCCCAGTGTAGGGGAATGCCAGGGCCAGAAAGCAGGAGAGGGTGGGTTAGTGAGCAGGGGGAGGGGGGAGGGAACAGAGATTTTTTTTCAGAGGGGAAACTGGGAAAGGGGATATTATTTGAAATGTAAATAAAGAAAATATCTAATAAAAATTTTAAAACATAAAATAATAAATTTATATCCAGCCACTTTACTGAAGTTGTTTGTCAGCTATAGGAGATCTCTAGTAGAATTTTTGGCGTCACTTATGTATACTATCATATCATCTGCAGACCTATGCTTTACTATGTTTATAGTAGCCAGAAGCTGGAAACAAACCAAGTGTCCATCAATAGAATGGATACAGAAAATGTTGTACATTTACATAATGGAGTACTACTCAGCTATTAAAAAGAATGACTTCATAAAATTCTCAGAAGAATGGATGGAACTAGAAAATATCATCACAAGTGAGGTAACCAAAGAACACACAAGACATGTACTCACTGATAGGTGAATATTAGCCCAAAAGCTCATGATGTGCAGAATACAACCCACAGACTATAGTAGGTTTATTAGGAAGGAAGACCAGGGTGTAGATGCTTCAGTCTTACATTGAGGGTGGGACAGGATAAAAGCAGAAGATGGAGGCAGGGGAGACCTGAGAGGGAGATTGGATGGGGAGGAAATAAAGGGGGGATGGGAGAGAGATACAGAAGGTCAGTAAATCTTATAAAAATATGTAGCAATGGGGATGAGAAACTGAAGGTAGCTACTGGAGGCTCTCAGATGATAGGAAAGCTACAGGCTCCCAGGACCCAACAGGGATGACATTAACTGAAATACCCAACAAAGGGGAGAAACAACCTGTAGTGACTATCTCAAGTAGATAGGTATGGCCTGCATTCAAGGGATGGGGCCACCCACCAATCTCAAAGTTTTTAAGCCAGAAATATTCATGTCCAAAGGAAAGATAGAGAGCAGAGGAAAAAATGGAGCAGAGACTGAAGCAAAGGCATCTGGGGACTGCCACATCTGGGGATCCATTCTATCTGCTGATAGAACAAGCCCTGACACTGCTTATTGCCAAGAGGAGCTTGCTGACTGGAACCTGGTATGGATATTCTGTAGGAGGTTCTGCCAGCAACTGACCAGTGCAGATAAGGATGCTTGGAGCCAACTATCTGACTGAGCTTGAGGACTGAGGTGGGAGAGCTGGTAGAAGAACTGCAGGAGGGGAGGGGGATTTCAACTACATAGGAAGAACAATGTTTATAAGCAGGACCACCCAGTGTTCTCAGGGACTAGACCACCAACCAAGGAGTATACATGGAGGGATCCAAGGCTCCATATAAATATGTAGTAGAGGATGGCCTTGTCTATCATTAATGGGTGGCGAGGCCCTTGGTCCTGTGGAGATTTATGCACAATAGTATGGAGATGTTGGAGTAGAGGGGCTGGAGGTGGTGAGTGGGTGGGGAAACACCCTCATAAAGAGAAAGAGGAGGGGAGAGAGTGTGGATGTGGGATTGTGGGATTGTGGGATTGTGGAGGGGTCACTGAGAAGGGTGATATCATTTGACATATAAACAAATAGAATGAATAATAAAAAAATAAAATCACTGTTATTAGTTGTTGATCTTACATTGACCAAATGGAGATGTAAAAGAAGAAGAAAATTTAATTCACTGGGGTCATCTAGGAAAAAAAGAAAAACCTTCTTTGTTAGAGTATGAGCAAGAAGTACGTTAGAAATATTGGGAAAAGCAAGATCTGGCTGGATAATCAAGAGCTTTAATTAACATTCAACCTAGCTTTTAAACTGCTATTAAGCTGACCAAAATGATTATGAAAGTAAGAAGTCAATATAGATAAAACAAATGTAGAAAATAGGAATGAGGAAAACTACTATAAAAATGAGATAGTAATGCAAGAGGGAATACAATTTTCAAAGTGTGGGGAACTGTTCTGCTAGTTCACAGAGAGCTGCAGTAGGAAAGAGACACTGCAGCATACATTTGTGAAACTAACCTGAGAGTGAAAACCTGCAGAGATAGAGGTGTGAGAATGAGTTGCAAAAACTTCCATGATAGAAATTCTCAAATGGGGCTGTTCAGTGGGATTACCTGGGGAACATAATGAATACTAATGCTTAAACTCTGTACCTCCTGATTGTGAGAAAATTAGTCCAGGCTCTATCCTGAGGCTTGCTTTTTAAAAGATCCCCAAGAGGATTGTTATATGAAATCCCAAGTACTTATCTCCCTCTCAATTTCAGTGATAATCAGGAGAGGGGAAAATAACTCACCTGATACAATTTACAAGGACTGAAATGACTCAGGGAAAGATTTAATTTAAAGGAAGGCATCAGGGTAAAGAGGTCAGTAGATTCATTACTTAACTCTTGTTGACATCTTACTGATTCCTAAGGGCTGAAAGACAAGTTTTCAGAGTTCAGGAAGAGGAGAAAGGACAATTGAATATTATGCTGAGGGATGCGGTACATAGATCCAGAAAGGTGAGAGTCAAGTCATCCATCTTTGGTGGACCTAGAAGCAAGTATAGAACAAGACTGCCAAGGCTGTTCTTCAACACAGATGGATACAGGAGGCTGTGAGTTGCAGGAACACGTTTGACCATTCATTTTGTTCTTGTTTCATATATATGGATGCAGCTGTACTCTAGACTCAGAACTTACCCTGAGACTCTTACTCTACTTCATTGCAGGGAGCTTGTTTTTCTTTGATGAATGAAGTTCTGAAAGACACAATTTTTTTTTTAAAAAAGAAAAACTTAAGATAGGTCAAAAGATGATTTTATCACTGATATATCAAAGAAATAAAAAGAACTGCTGTACTGCAGGGGAACTCACCACTTGTCTAGAATGTCTGGAATATTAAAACGTATTTAAAGCACATATAGATAGTTTTTAAAAATTCACCATGGTTTTATGTGAAACTAATATTACCAAAACATTATCAGAAGACATATTGGGGTTCAATATAGCAAATATCATTACTTGTAAACTGGAGGAAAGTACGATAGAAAAATTATGGCCATTTAACATATAAGAAAACTATGATGTAAAGATTATCTTACTATCAAACAAAATCACAATGTTTGTGGCATGAAAAGGTAATGAGACAATTGTAAAATTGTCACACATAATATAATTTCCCACACGATTGGAATACTTGATTAGGAAATCAAACAGCAAGACATAAGTAGAAAAGAGGAAAAACAAAACAATATAGAACAGGCAACAGAGAAATTGACTGTCAACACAAGTAACATTATACTTATAGGAAGATAATGTGTGTGTGTGTGTGTGTGTGTGTGTGTGTGTGTGTGTGTGTAATATTTAAAGAAAAAAAAGTCCCAAATTAGAAAAAGAGAATTTCAAAACTTTGAAGAAAGAAATTGAAGATCTCAGAAGATGGAAAGATGCTTGCCAAAAGCAATCTATAGATTCAAATGCAACCCCTATCAAAATTCCAACTCAATTCTTCATAGAGTTGGAAAGAGCAATTTACGAATTCATCTGGAATAACAAAAAAACCTATGATAGTGAAAACTATTCTCAACAATAAAAGAACTTCTGGTGGAATCACCATACCTGACCTTAAGCTATCTTACAGAGAATTTGGGATAAAAACTGCATGATATTGGTAAAGTGACAGGCAGGTGGATCAATGGAATAGAATTGAAAACTCAGAAATGAATCCACACGCCTATGGTCACTTGATATTTGACAAAGGAGCTAAAACCATCCAGTGGAAAACGACAGCATTTTCATCAAATGGTGCTGGCTCAACTGGCAGTTAGCATGTAGAAGAATGCAAATCGATCCGTTCCTATCTCCTTGTACAAAGCTCAAGTCCAAGTGGATCAAGGACCTCTGAATAAAACCAGATACACTGAAACTAATAGAAAAGAAAGTGGGGAAGAGAGCCTCAAGCACATGGGCACAGGGGAAAATTTCCTGAACAGAACACCAATAGCCTATTCTCTATGATCAGGAATTGACAAATGGGACCTCATAAAATTGCAAAACTTCTGTAAGGCAAAGGACAATGTCAATAGGACAAAATGACAACCAACAGATGGGGAAAAGATCTTTACCAATCCTACATCTGATAGAGGGCTAATATCCAATATTTACAAAGAAGTCAAGAAGTTAGACTCCAGAGAACCAAATAACCCTATTAAAAATGGGGTACAGAGCTAAACAAAGAATTCTCAACTGAAAAATACTGAATGGCTGAGAAGCATCTAAAGAAATGTTCAACATCCTTAGTCATCATGGAAATGCTAATCGAAACAACTCTGAGATTCCACCTTACACCAGTCAGAATGGCTAAGATCAAAAACTCAGATGACAGCAGATGCTGACTAGTTTGTGGAGAAAGAACACTCCTTCATTGCTGGTGGATTTGCAAGCTGGTATAACCACTCTGGAAATTAGATTGGTGGTTCCTCAGAAAATTGGATATAGTACTACCTGAGGACCAATCTATACCACTCCTGGGCGTATATCCAGAAGAGGCTCAATATCTAATAAGGCACATGCCCCACTATGTTCATAGCAGCCTTATTTATAATAACCAGAAGCTGGAAATAGCCCAGATGTTCCTCAGCAGAGGAATGGATAGAAAAACTGTGGTACATTTACATAACGGAGTACTACTCAGCTATTGAAAACAATGGATTTATGAAATTCTTAGGGAAATGGATGAATCTGGAGAATATCATCCTGAGTAAGGTGACCTAATCACAAAAGAACAC
Source organism: Montemys delectorum (assembly GCA_019843815.1). Taxonomy (NCBI): domain Eukaryota; kingdom Metazoa; phylum Chordata; class Mammalia; order Rodentia; family Muridae; genus Montemys; species Montemys delectorum. The sequence continues at coordinate 18,405 of JADRCD010159231.1, read as the reverse complement.
GAATGGTATGCACTCACTGATAAGTGAATATTAGCCAAGAAGAACAGAATACTCAAGATGCAATCCACAAACCACAAGAAACTCAAAAAGAAGGAAGACCAAAGTGTGGATACTTCAATCCTTCTTAGAAGGGGGAACAAAATACCTGTGGAAGGAGTTGCAGAGACAAAGTATGGAACAGAGACTGAATGAAGAACAATACAGAGACTGCTCCACCTGGGAATCTTTCCCATATACAACCACCAAACCCAGACACTATTGTGGATGCCAGCAAGTGCCAGCTGACTGGAGCCTGTTATAGCTGTCTCCTGAGAGTCTATGACAGTATCCCACTAATACAGAAGTAGAGGCTAACAGCCATCCATTGGACTGAGTATAGGGTCCCCAATGAAGGAGCTAGAGAAAGGACACAAGGAGCTGAAGGGTTTTGCAGCTCCTTAGGAGGAACAACAATATGAACTAACAAGTACCCTCAGAGCTCCCAGGGACTAAACCACTAACCAAAGAGTACACATGGCTCCAGCTGCATATGTAGCAGAGAATGGCCTAATTGGTCATCAATTGAAGGAGAGGAACTTGGTCCTGTGAAGGCTGTTTGCCCCAGTGTAGGGGAAGGCCAGGGCCATGAAGCAGGAGAGGGTGGGTTGGTGAGCAGTGGGGGGGGGGGTAATAGAGGTTTTATTTAGAGGTGAAACATGGAAAGGAAATATCATTTAAAATGTGAATAAAGAAAATATCTAATAAAAAAGGAGCAATAAGGCTATATGGGAAGGTACAGAAAAAAGAGAAGGCAAAAATGAATGGTGTAATCATATTCCAAAACTTTGTAATACAACCACAGAAGAAATGACAATTCCTCAGCAAATGGGTAATAAAATCATGTAGAGCGTATCAAGGAAAAAAGATCTATGTGTTATAAATTCCTTTCATTTGCCATCATTTTCAGGAGTTTATGATTTTGTAATTTCTCTTCTTTTCTTCTATTTAAATGTAGTTTTGTAATTTACTATTTCTAATGTCAACTCAAAGATGTAGACTACAGTTTGACCTCACTCATAGAAAGTTTGTTATTTTACTCAATATAGTAGTGAATAATTCTTAATATAGTTTGCCAACTTGCTATAAAAACTTACAATTTTACTTAGTTATCCAAGTTTTGTAATTACTATTATGTGTGAAGTGACTTGCACTGTAGTGTCTGCACGTTATTTCACTGGTGAACTCCTATCATAGTGTGTTTGGTTGCTCCTAGTTCGCAGAGAGGTGTTTTGTTTTGCATTTCCATTCTTTTCCGTGTCTTGTCCTTTTGGAAACAGCCTGTACTAAGCAGATTTGCAAGGCTTCATCTCTTTGTGTGTAAAATATATTTGTTGCATGCATTTGGAGACTTAAATTGTTGTAATTTAATGATGAGATACAGAGAAAGATCAAAATAAAATAGAAGAAATATTATTACTACACATGCAAAGGAATAGGGAAGCACCATTTTATTTCAAATTTCTGTAACTGAAGAAATATTGTGTGAGAGTCAAAGGACAGAATCTGTTTTTGTTTTACTAATTCCTCACCACTTTAACTGCCATGGCTTTCATCCTCTTGGCTTTTTTTTTTCTTCTTTTTTTGGTTTGGTTTTGGGTTTGTTTGTTTGTTTTTTTTTAATTAAATCTTTACCCCAGATAGTTGGGAAAGCATGCATTTCTTGAATATCTGGATGTGACATTTTTAGCTTAGCATGGTCTCCTTCACGAATGATTTCACTCCACTATGTACATTTACAGAACTAAGAACATTGTGTATAGGCATAAACTGTCAGAATAGAACCCATTGTTTCATTCTATATATAGTAATGGCACTGTAGAACTTATGGATCTGACATATAGTCACAGTAAAACAACCATGTATTAAATTTTAAGTTGTGTTGTGGTGTGTGCGTGTGTGTGTGTGTGTGTGTGTGTGTGTGTGTGTGTGTGTGTGTGTTTGGTTGTTTTGTTGGTGGTGGTTTTTTTGTATGCATCTTGTCCATCTGGTTCCATCACTGAGCTCCTGGCAAGTTTTGTTAGGGTCCAAAGAATCTCTATCTGATTCCTTGGCTTAATTTCCAAGAAAGTCTGTTAAATTCATTAATGTCTACAAGTAAATAGTTTTCACATTATATCAGAATTCTAATTTAGTTACCAGAGTATATTTCTGGATTGGAATTCTGATAGTCTTTCTACAAATGCTTATTTTTACAGATGTTTTTACAAAGAAAGTATATTTTTTGTCAAATTTCCTTTCTATATAACTCATAATTCTCTCATATTTTACCAAGACAATTGTTTTGAAAGACCCCCATAGGGAGACCCTCACTCAAGTCCCGGGAGAACGTGCACCCAGAGAAACACGAGAGACCATCTTGATGTAAACACACGAGGTAGTTTTAATATCAGAGCTCCGGGTGGACCCATATCTCACGCAGGAGACAGAGGGATCGACCTCGAGGCTCAGGGGTTAGGGGTTTTTATAGGAAGGAGGTCTAGGGGAACAAAGGAATTAGCATAGCAATACATAATTGGCTAATTCAAATTCAGCTAGAATACGTGCAGATCAGAGCATAGGGAAATTACTAAGGGTGGTATTGAAGCAGCAGGGCATGTGGCTGGCCTCCAACCATACCTCATCATTCAGTTGGGTCATCTTGCCCAGACAGGTCCCTGCTTGCCTGAGCCCACCCAGACATGTCTTATCTATCTCTTCTTGGCCTGCTAGTTCCCAGAATGTTCAACAGCTTGCTTGCTCATTCCCAGGCCTATATGGGCAAGCTTGTGCTGGATTTTCAGGCTTATAATTCTTCTACCTGGCCAGCACAGGTCCCAAGCTTTAGTTACTCCTTTTCAGTTTATGGAAATTATATATAGCTAATTTTCTGACCATATCAGTCAGGCTCAAAATCCTTATGCTTTGCTGCATTAAAATGAACATTCATATCCTTTTCTAACACACATCCAAGCTGCAATCATATAATGGTAATATATAACTTCTGTGAGAATAATTCCTGCATTTTCTACTGGTGAAACTAATTCTTGTGCTTTAAATTCTATGTATTTGTTTCATGTGTTTGGGTGTTTTGCCTATGTCCATGTGTGTGCACCACATTCATGCTTAAGGCCTGTGGAGGCCAGAGCAGGAGTTAGAGTTTGTTGTGACCTGCCATGCAGGTGCGGTGAATTGTACACTCATCCTCTCTGGAAAGCAACAATTGCTCTTAACTGCTGGCCAATCTAGCCAGCCCTCAGTGTTGTGGTTTAAAAGCTCAACAGAAAATGAAGCCTCTTCCGTCAATCTTATCAACATGTAGATTTCATGCATCTTTTGCTGGATTCCTATTTCAGATTCACCTGAACTCTTGTTTCTTCTTGATCACACGCTCTTCCTGCTTTTGCTGTTTTAGGTATTTCTCACAGGATCAAAGACAGTAATCTGCCAACATATATTTCTTAAGTTTTCCAAACTTGTACTTACATTGGAGACTTACCTATAAAATTGGTAGTCCCTATAATTCTATAGACTAAGGGATTGTGCCGCATACTCATGGTCTCCTTAAACAAAAAAACAACAAAAAAATGGGGAAATCAGATTTTCTAGGCCTTTTGATTCACTCTCTTTGAGTCTTATTACCCTTATTTTTTGTTGTACTTGTTTTATAGGTGATGATAGATGTTCTATACAAAGGCAAAATGGAGAATCCTCTGCTCATTTGGGCCTTAATATATTTTTATGGTGTGGTCTGTATGATGGAATATAGAAAGACACTCAGTCTTACTTGTGGTAAGGAGTCTGCTTGTGTAAGACAGAGTCTTTTGCTTCCAGGAAAGCAAAACACAAGCTACTGATACCATGGTTAAGTAAAGCCTTCCACCTAAGCATTAAAATGCCTTCAGCTCAAGTCTAGACTCTTGTTCCATGATCAAGAGAACAATACGTTTGATGAGAAAGTACAAAAGTTCAGAGATTTGAGCTAGTCCCATTTCACTACACTTATTTTCCTTATGATATTCTCTGACATAAGTGTGGTTGCCTAAGAGCCAATTTACTGACCACAGAGTCTTCAGTCATGATATTTCATCCTATCATTTTGTGTTGTGCTCGCTCAATGGTAGTTTTAAATAATAATGCATACTTACTTGATTTTGTTTGATTGTTGTCAACTTGACACAGGCTACAGTTATTTAAGATGAAGGAATCTCAATTGAGAAAATAACCCCACAGAACTGGTCTATATTCAAGTCTATGGAACATTTTCTTGACTAATGATTAGTGTGTGAGTGCCTATCCCCCTGTTGTTTCTGTCAGTTCTGATCCATGGATGGTACAGAAAGTAAGCCAAAGAAGCCATGGGGAGCTAGCCTGTAACTATTGCTCTTCCATGGCATTGACTTTGGTTCATGTGTAACCTTACATGTGAGGATCTTGTCTTAGTCAGGGTTTCTATTCCTACACAAACATCATGACCATGAAGCAAGTTGGGGAGAAAGGGTTTATTTAGCTTACTTCCACATGGCTGTTGATCACCAGAGGAAGTCAGGACTGGAACTCAAGCAGGTCAGGAAGCAGGAGCTGATGCAGAGGCCATGGAGGGATGTTCCTTACTGGCTTGTTTCCCCTGGCTTGCTCAGCCTGCTCTCTTATAGAACCCAAGACATCCAGCCCAGGGATGACATCACCCACAAGGGGCCCTACCCCCTTGATCACTAATTGAGAAAATGTCCCACAGCTGGATCTCAGGGAGGCACTTCCCCAACTGAAGCTCTCTTCTCTATGATAACTCCAGCCTGTGTCAAGTTGATACACAAAACCAGCCAGTACAGATCTGTAAGGCAAATGAACCCTTTCTTCTAGAAGTTTCTTTTTGTCATGGTGTGTTCTTTTATCACAACAATAGAAACTTGAAACACTACTTGAATTGTTACTTGCCACAGGGCCTGTGGATAAAGAATCGTCAACTACATGGGTTTAGTGTCTCAAACTCTGCTATGTGTGGCTGCTAATAACTGTTTTTGTTATCACACAACGTGCAGACTTGGATAACAAGATATCCAAGAAATGAGATCAAAAGTTTATGTTTAATCTGGTACCATCTGAGAGATTTGAGATTTTCATCCATCCAATGCCACTTATGCTCTATAGAGAGCCTTTTTCTACTAACCATAGACAATGGCACTCCACAAATGAATTTAATGATCATCTGACTGTACTACCACATGTTTGTAATGAAAGTATAGCTAAAAGATAAATGGTAGACTGTGGTGCAGAGGGGGAATTGATGAATGGAGACATTTGTGTGTTGGAATGAGAACTCAATAAAACACATTTTAATTGCTCCTATCAGATGCTGATTTGTTCTACTATGAACTGTGCTGTGAAATGGTTAGCACTCTCCTGTACACACACACACACACACACACACACACAGACATAGACACACACACACAGACACACACACACAGATACACACAAACACACACACACACACACACACACACACACACATATATACTTTCTTTTTAATAATTTATTTTTTGTTCACTTTATATCCCATTATCAGTACCTCCTCTATTCCCAGTACTCCCTCCCACAGATCCTCCCACCATTTCTCCTTCCTCTTCTCATCTGAGTAGGAGAAGCTCCCTTGTGTGCCCCATCCTGGGTATCCCTTCCTCCTCCTTGTATATCAGGTCACTACAGGACTAACTAGACACATACTCTCCAACTGAGGTCAGACTAGGTATCCAAGCTAGGGGAATGGGATGCACTGGCATGTAACAGAGGCAGGACAGCCTCAGCTTCATTTGGTAGGGTATCTGCATGAAGAAAAAAGTGCACTTTGGCTACATATGTTCACTGGGCCTATGTCTAGCCCATACTTGCTCTTTGGGTTGTAGTTCTATCTCTGGGACCCCCCAAGTGTCCAGGTTAGTTGATTCTGATGATCTGTTTGTGGAGTCCCTATTCTCTTTGGATCCCTCAGTCCTTCCTCCAACTTCACAGGATAATTCAAGCTTCATGTAATGTTTGGCTCTGGGTCTCTGTATCCATTTCCATTGGCTGTTGGATGAGGCCACTCAGAGAGCAGCTATGCTAGACTCCTGCCTGCAAGCATAAGAGAATATCATTAATAATGTCAGATATCATTTACAGTCCATGGGATAGGTCTCAGTTTGGCCTGTTATTGTTTTACTGTTCCTTCATCTCTATCTTTGTCCTTACACCTTTGATTGGTAGAATACATTTTAGGTCAACAGTATTGTGGGTGGGTTGCTGTCTGTACTGGCTGATTTTGTGTGTCAACCTGACGCAATCTGAAGTTATCACAGAGAAAGGAGCCTCCCTTGAGGAAATGAGATCCAAATGTAAGGCATTTTCTCAATGATTGATCAAGGGGGAAGGGTCCATTATTGGTGGTGCCATCCGTGGGCTAGTAGTCTTGACTTCTATAAGAGAGCAAGCTGAGTAAGCCAGGGGAAGCAAGCCAGTAAGCAGCATTCTCCCATTACTTCTGCATCCACTCCTGCCTCCAAGTTCCTACCCGGTGTGAGTTCCTGTCATGACTTCCTTTGGTGATGAACAGCAATGTGAAAGTGTAAGCTGAATAAACCCTTTTCTCTCCAACTTGCTTCTTGGTCATGATGTTTGTGCAGGAATAGAAACCCTGACTAAGACACTGCCCTTCTCCTACTCTTAGAGTCCTGCCTGGATACAGGAAGTGGACTCTTCATGTTCAGTATTCCCCACTGCTAGAAGTCTCAGCTAGAGTCATTCCCATAGTACACTAGGCCCTCCCTCTCTCTCAGGTCTCTAGCATGTCCTAGAGATGCCCCTCCTACTGATTTCTGTTCATGATCTCCTGATCCCCCTAACACCTTAAATATGCATCAACTGAATAATGGATAAAGAAATGTGGCTTATTTATACAATGGAATAGTACTCTACTATTAAAAACAAGGATATCATGAATTTTGTGAGAAAATGGATGGAAGTAGAAAATATCCTGAATGTGGTAGCCCAGACTCAAAAGGATATGATGGAAATGCATGGTATGTACTCACAAGAGGATATTAGTTTTGTAGGTCATGTTAACTATACTACAATCCACAGAACCAATAAGCCAAATAACAAGGAGGGTCAAGAAAAGGATGGTTGGGCCCTTCTCAGAGTGAAAAATAAAATAGATATCAAAAATTGATGGAAGCAGGAAACTGGGTGATGAAGGGGAGGGAGAGGGGGAGTAGAGCATGGGAGACACTCTTAAGATTTGATTTTGATCTATATAGGACCTTCTCTGAAATGTGTGGGTCAGGCCTATGACAATGCAAAGGAGAGATTATCACTCAAAGTGTTTGCAATTTAAGTGTTGGTTGAATTCACTGCAATACAGCAGAGGCAGATGAAACCAGAGAATAAGGAGGCAGAAGATTCAGTGAGAAGCTGAGAGTATCCAGATTAAATCAGTCAGCTTGAAGAGTACTTTGAGCCAGACCAGCTGAGATGAACCAGCTATCCAGAGTTCAGAAAGAACTAGAAAGCATGAGTTTATTCAGCAGTCTTCCAAGACTGCTTCTGAGACAAAAAACACATCAGGTGAACAAAAGTTATTTCTACAGTTTCCTTCTGAGCCTAGTGTGCTAAGGATCAGAATGCTCTTTGATACACAAAGTTTCTTTCTCAGAAAAATCATTTGGTGCCATTTTTCCCTCCTTGTTTTGTATCATGGTTAATATAACTGCCTTAACATAATATTTATTGATATCAAGATGGTATTTCAATTGCTGTAATCATCTCCAGCCTTGAACTTTGATCACCTAACCAAGGTATTGACTCCTTTAACTGTTGGATCTTTCAAAGAATCTCTTGGTCAATAATGAAATTCTCATATGATTTCTACAAGTCTGATTGGCAACAATTTAAAAAAGGTGAAAATACTTATATATCACAAAGTAGTACTTATTTATAAATTATTATTCTTTAATATACTTCCTGCTCTAGGGCACATTTTTTGCAAAAAAAAAATCCTTTCATTATGAGAATAGATGTCTCAGTAATGATTTTTACTTAAACATGGATTTTTCTGGTATGTATATTCCATTCCCTATGTCCTACTTTTCTTTATATAGTTTATTATTTAAGTAAAAATAGCTATTTTGTATATACCAAATTGTATTAATTAAGGCAATCGGTTCCTATGCCTTGTTCACAATAACTGCCAAAGGTCATATAACCCTGTGAAACTTACCAATGCCAGATACTAACTTTTTTTCCAATACACATTTTGTGCCTGAAGGCTACATTTTGGTTTTTTTGTTGATATTTTTACTATTTTCGTAGCTTATTATTTTGCAAGTTTGTGTCTAGATCAATTGTTATATTTTTCTTCATATTTTTCATGCAATATTTAAACAATGAATAATAGCTATTCAGGTTCAAGTCAATGTTCCAGACATTGCAAGTTTTGGGGTTTATTACATATGGGAAAGACAACACATTTACATATGAGAATTTCATTATAGGCACATATACAAGATGTCACCTTTAGTTTACTTAGCTGAAGATTTAAATAATTAAATAATATTTGTTTATAATTATATTGCTTCAGTCTTTAGTTCTGTACATTTAGTTTCTGTAATTAGCCTTGTGTGAATGAAGGCTGTTTCATAAAGATCAATATCTCCTTGAAAACAAAGTAACTGTAAAATATCTGGAAAGCATTTTGAGTAGTTTTGCAAACAAGGTCACCAATTTAAATCCTATTTTTGACAGAATCGATATGAAATCTGGCAATAGTATTGTCTGCAAATGTTGCTTGGTTGTTCAAAAATGTGTTGTAATTAGAACTAAAAAAAAATTATCTCAACACAGTTTGCAAAGTATGAAGTTATTTTTTCAACAGTTAACTCATAATAAAATAATTCTTGAGACTGAATAAAGACAAAAGGTAATAATTGTGTTCTTCATATGCCTATCAGAGAGTAATGCAATGAAAGCTATACATTTTGTTTTTTCTTCTAGAATATCTGATGCATGGCTACAAATTTATGACAGATAATTATAACAACATCTGAGTACAAAAATTCCCAGATGATGTCAGGACCACATGGTTTAGTTAACACATTTTAGTAACAAGCTAATAGGAAAATACATCGTGTTCTGCTGTTTGTTTGTTTTTGTTCATTTGCTTGTTTGTTTCAAGGATAGGTAAAAATAGTACATTAACTCAAGGAAATTCAAGGCATGAACTCATAATTTTATTTGCACATTATATAAGGAACACATTTAAGAAGTTTCCTTGCAAGGCTATCTTCAGAAGATAATAGTTGAATAAATTCAAACATTCATCAGCAGATGGATAGATGATTAATTCATGGTAAGTTCATATAATGTTATAAAACAATGTATACTTAAAAATAAAAAGTAAAGATAATAAAACATTTCAAAAATATTACATGGATAAAAGAACCAGGCTTTAGTGTTTATCAGTTATTTTATTCTATCACATACAGCATAAAACCAAAAAGGCAATACATTATTTAAAACATCCACAAAAGGTTATACATAAATACATGGTGGTATTTGGGTCAATGCAGCAAGGGAGTTTATAAGTACTAGCCTCTTTATACTCATGCTCTAATCTAAGTGTTATACATATGTCAAATTTCAGTAAAATAAAAAAAATCACACACCATCAATTATAAGTGCTATTATTATATATTATCTCTAAAGACAAATTACTAGTTTTACATTATTCTTAGATTTTATTATTATATTAATAATGATTTGCTTTGTAGGTATAAATAGAAAAATGCATGGTTATCCTTTTTTACTATGTGAATAACACATGTACTCTAATACAGTATGGTTTTCTTGATACATCTTAGTAAATGAATCATTTTAGGAAAGAATTCAAGTCATTAATATTGGCCATAAAGTTAATTTGTTAGATACATGTACTTTGTTTTTGCAAAGTTTAATTAAAAAATAAATCATTGCAAATGTTGCTTTTATTTCTTCAGATGATGAGATGAGATTATCTTTGTACCCAAGCTGTGTAAATACATGGCTTGGGCTGAGCCCAGTGTGTTTCCTTCTTTGGTCTAACTAACCCTAGGTCGAGGCTTGTAAGTTTCTAGCCTCGGTAAAATCTAATCTTACAAGCTGACTGATTTAAATAGGCTTCTCTTAGCTTCTGACTGAATTGCTCTGCTTGGAAATACCTCTACTGAATTCCATGAGTTAAACTGCACTGAGTGCATTGAGTGTACAAACTGACTAGATCTGAACAAAAGTACAGGTACTCTACTGCTTATAAGTTAACTGCACCTAACAGTACTAAATTAAATTCCATTTCATTGCCTAAACTCAGTTGAACTGCCCTCACTGAACTGCCTTCCCCACCTGACTAACTCTTAAGAGTGTTGCTCTTTAAAGGCCTCTTTCCTGTCTTTTCTGAGGATAATTGGGTTTCGCCTATCTTTGACTCATTTTGTCAGATCTTTCACTGATTTGTCACTTTCAAACGTGGCTGCTCCCTTCTACAATCTTACTTTACCTTCAGGATTAAAGTTATGTACTAAAGGCATGTCTAGGATAGGGATAGGGTGTGTGGAATTTCTACATTCCAGCTGGATCACAGGAACATAGCAGGTCTTTGGATGTGATACCTTTGCCAGAGTGGCCATGTTGCTGGATTAAAATTTCCATACAAACCATTATTTGAAAATCATATTCAAACTTAGAAGTAGACAGAGAAGAAGTTTTATAGACTATGTGTTTCTCAGTAATTGCTACAGAAGTGGGACTGCCATATTCAATTTTCTTTTTCATTATCTCTTTCATGAGAAAAATGTAGAAGGAAACATTGTTCCACACTATTAAAAAGTATAATTGGACTGGATTGATCCTTCAGTTTGATTTGCTAATTGTATCAGATTCTTCCTTATTGTCGTGTCACTTTTTTTTTTCTGTAAGAACTAGAGAAAACGCGGGCTGTGTGAAAACTGCCTTTCACAGTCTATTAGGCTTCATTGCTGCCATCTGATGACAAGGGATTTCTAGGAGTAGAAACATTTAAGGTATGTTGAAGATTGCAAAACAATGAATTAGCAAGAATCTTTCCCAATACAAAATGAACACTTAGTGTCTTTTTATGTGCTTTCCTATGAAGTGGAACCCCAATGACTTGGTACATAAAAATATTATGACTGCTTTAACTTTGCAACATAATTATCAACATATTTCTGTATATTCCCACGCTATAGGTACATGAGTTTTGAAATACAAATTGCTTTTGTGTGTATAGATAAAGCCAAAGTATTTAATGAGCCATTCTATCTTAAGCATTCTCTTTCAAAAATTGAATCTATGCAGCTTTTATATTAAACATTTATCTAGGCACTAATATGTCTTAGATATAAAACATTTTCAAAAAGACTCCCTCCCACTTAATCAATTCAGTCATCAATAATTCATTGAATCATAGAGGATTTGACACCAAAAGGGGGTTATTTCCTTGGTAGATTCATGATATGATATTACATTTTTCAGAGATGAATTTCGTTGAAATATGTAGGTCACAGTAAGTCCAGTATGGATGAAAACACCTAGCTATTGATTAGTTCCTTTTCTTTATTTCCTGCCCTCCTGAGGTGAGCAGCTTCCTCTTGCATATATACTCAATGTGGATGACACTCTGCCTTCTCTGATACTCTAAGCAATGGAGTGCATCATAGTGGCACTCTCCAAAACAATAAAGCAAACCATTAATAATTATTTTTCAAAAGTATTTTTCCTAGGGATATGTCATAATGTCATATAAAAATGCAATAACAACAAAAAAACCTCAGTCATACAGGTAAGCATTATAATTGGTAGTTAAAATTAACAAAAGAAAGTTGGACTCTGTAAAACTGCTACGTTAGATATACAGATACTCGATCCTCAAGCAAAATATTATCCTATAATATCTGGCACGGTGGGCATTTGTGGGCATTATTAATACAATATTTTCCCATGACATATATTCCAATATCACTTGTTGTTGAATGAAACTGTGTTATATGGGTCCACAAGGACAAAAACTTTTCTCTATATAAATGTTCAAAATTAATTTATAAATTAGGAGCATTATAGTATAACAATAGCTGCACCAACCTACCTTGGGTGCGAACTCTGCAGCCAGTACCACAGCCCCTGGAGGAGGCTCCATTCCCAGGCACTCTAGCAAGTTCAGGTCTTAGGATCAAGAGTGAGGAGAACACAACATCTGTTTAAACACCACCAAGAGTAACTGGGACAACTGGGATCCAAGGACACAGGAACCCCGCCTGACCAATGGCTTGGTTCCTTATAGTCTGCACTGGTTTATTTTGGGCATAAACTTAGCAGCCAGTCTCAGATCTCCTGGAGGAGTCTCCACTCCCAGACACTCTAGCACGACCAGGATCTTAATATCCCAGGATCCCAGGATCCCAGGATTCTAGCAGCATGGTCACACTAGGATCTCAGAGGCAGCTTGATTCCCAGGAACTCTGACATGCCCAGAATCTAAGGATCACAGGATCCCAGAATCACAGGACCACAGAAACAGCTGGACTCTGAGGAGTTCTGACTCAACCAGGTCTATGGGAAGAACAGGTTCCAGTTAGATATTTCGAGGACAGGGAGCACTAGCAATAATCAGATGTTAGCAGGCAAGCACAAGAAGCAGCAATAGAATCCAAGGTTACTTGACATTAATCAGCAGAACCCAATTTTTCCACCACAGCAAGTCTTGGATACACCTTCACACCAGAAAAGCAAGATTTGGATCTAAAGTCACTTCTCATGTCAGTGATGGAGGACTTTAAGAAGGCCATAAATAACTCCTTAACAAGAAATCACAAACTCCCTTTTAAAAACTACAGGAAAACACAATCAAACAGGCAAAGGAAATGAACAACACCAATCAAGATCTAAAAATGGAAATAGCATCAATAAGGGACTCACAAATGGAGACAGCTCTTGTGTCAGATAACCTAGGAAAGAGATCAGAAGGCATAGATAGATGCAAGCATCATCAATAGAATACCAGAGATAAAAGAGAGAATCTCAGGGACAGAAGATACCATAGAAAACATTGACCCAACAATCAGAGAAAATGCAAAATGCAAAAAGCTCCTAACCCAAGACATCCAGGAAATCCAGGACACAATAAGAAGAACAAACCTAAGGATAATAGGTATAGAAGAGAGTAAAGATTCTCGAAGTAAAGGGTCAGTAATTATCTTCAAAAAAATTATCGAAGAAAACTTCCCTAACTTAAAGAAAAAGATGCCCATGACCATACAAGAAGACTACAGAACTTCAAATAGTTTGGACCAATAAAGAAATTTCTCCCATCACATAATAATAAAAACACCAAATACATTAAATAAAGAAAGAATATTAAAAGCAAGGAGGGAAAAAGGTCAAGTAACATATAAAGGCAGGCCTATCAGAATTACACCAGACTTCTCACCAGAGACTATGAAAGGCAGAAGATCCTGGGCATCTGACCATAAGAGAAAATAAATGCCTGCCCAGACTATTATACTCAGTAAAACGCTCAATTATCATAGAGAGAGAAAACAAGATATTCCATGGCAAAACCAAATTTTCACAATATCTTTCCACAAATCCAGTCCTACAAAGGATAAAAGATGGAAAGCACCAACACAAGGAGGGAAACTATACCCTAGAAAAAACTAAGAAATTAATCCTTCAACAAATCCAAAAGAAGATAAGCACACAAACATAATGCCACTTCTAACAACAAAAATAGCAGGGAGTAACAATCACTTTTCCTTAATATCTCTTAACATCAATGGACTTAATTCCCTAATTAAAAAGTCATAGACTAACAGATTGGATTCATAAACAGGATCTAGTATTTTGCTGCATACAGGAAATCCACCTCAGTGACAAAAACAGATACTACCTCAGGGTAAAAGGTTGGAATATAATTTTTGAAACAAATGGTCCCAAGAAATAAGCTGGAGTAGCCATTCTAATATCAAATAAAATTGACTTTCAAACAAAAAAGATAAGAAAGAACACTTCATATTGGTCAAAGAAAAAATGTACCAAGATGAACTCTCAGTTCTGAACATCTATGCTCCCAATGCATGAGCACACACATTCATAAAAGAAACTTTACTAAAGCTCAAAGCACACAATGAACTCCACAAAATAGTAGTGGGAGACTTTAACACTCCACTCTCAGCAATGGACAATTCATGGAAACAGAAACTAAGCAGAGACACAGGGAAACTCACAGAAGTTATGAACCAAATGGGCCTAACAGATATTTATACAACATTTCATCCTAAAGCAAAAGAATATACTTTCTTCTCAGCACCTCATGATACCTTCTCCAAAACAGACCATATAATCAGTCACAAAACAAGTCTCAACAGATACAAAAAGATTGAAATAATCACATGCACCCTATCAGATCACCACAGACTAAGGCTGGTCCTCAGTATCAACATAAACAATAAAAAGCCCACATACATGTGGAAGCTGAACAACACTCTACTTAAGGATAACTTATTCAAGGGAAAAATAAGAAATTAAAGACCTTTTAGAGTTTAATGAAAATGAAGCCACAACATACCCAAACTTATGGGACACAAGGAAGCTGCCCTAAAAGGAAAACTCAAAGCTCTGGGTACCTCCACAAGAAAATGGAGAAAACATTACACTAGCAGCTTGAGAGCACATCTGAAAGCTCTAGAACATAAAGGAGCAAATTCACCCAAGAGGAGTAGATGGCAGTAAATCAAACTCAGACTGAAATCAACCAAGTGAAAAAAAAAAACTATACAAAGAATCAACCAAACCAGCAGCTGTTTTTTTGAGAAAATGAACAAGATCGATAAATCCTTAGCCAGACTAACTAGAAGGCACAGAGACAGTATCCTAATTAACAAAATCAGAAATGAGAAGGGAGACGTAATAACAGAAACTGAGGACATCCAAAAAATCATTAGATCCTACTACAAAAGACTATACTCAACAAAACTGGAAAACATGGGTAAAATAGTCAGTTATTTAGACAGATATCAGGTATCAAAGTTAAATCAAGATCAGAATAAACAATCTAAACAGTCCAATATCCCCCCAAAAAAGGAGAAACAGTCATTAAGAGTCTCCCAACCAAAAAAAGCTCAGGGTCAGATGGGTTTAGTACAGAGTTCTATCAGACCTTCAGAGAAAACCTAATACCAATACTCCTCAAACTATTCCACCAAATAGTAAAAGAAGATATTCTATCCCATTCATTCTTTGAAGCCACAATTACTCTAAAACCTAAAGCACAAAGACCCAATAAAGACAGAGAAACTCAAACCAATTTTCCTTATGAATATTGATGTAAAAAATACTCAATAAAATCCTCCCAAACATAGTCCAAGAACACTTCAAAACGATCATCCATCATGATCAAGTAGGCTTCATCCCAGGCATGCAGGGATGGTTCACTGTATAGAATTCCATCAACGTGGGCTAGAGAGATGGCTCAACTGTTAAGAGCACTGACTTCTCTTCCGAGGGTCTTGAGTTCAAATCCCAGCAACCACATGGTGACTCCCAACTATCCATAATGAAATCCAATGTCCTCTTCTGGGTTGTCTGAAGACAGCTACAGTGTACTTAACATAAATAAATCTTTAAAAAAAAGAAATCCATCAATGTAATCCACTATATAAACATACTCAAAAAAAGAACACATTATGATCATCTCATTAGATGCAGAGAAAGCTTTTGACAAAATACAACACCCCTTCAAGATAAAACTCTTGGAAACATGAGGAATTAAAAGTCCAAACCTAAATATAGTAAAAGCAATATACAAAAAAACCAGTAAACAACATCAAACTAAAGGGAAAAAGATTTGAAGCAATCGCATTAAAATCAAGGACAAGACAAGGCTGCCCATTCTCTACCTACCTATTCAATATTGTATTTAAAGTCCTATTCAGAGCAATCAGACTCCAAAAAGAGATGAAACGCATACAAATTGGAAAATAAGAAGTAAAAATATCACTATTTGCAGATGATATGATAGTATACTTAAGTGACTCCAAAAATTCCACCAGAGAGCTCCTAAACCTGATAAACAACTTCAGCAAAGTAACTGGATATAAAATTAACTCAAGCAAATCAGAGGCCTTCCTCTACACAAAGGATAAACAGGCAGAGAAAGAAATTAGGGAAACAACACCCTACACAATAGCTACAAATAATATAAAATACCTCGGTGTAACTCTACCTAAGCAAGTAAAAGATCTGTTTGACAAGAACTTCAAGTCTCTGAAGAAGGAAATCGAAGAAGATCTCAGAAAATGGAAAGATCTCCCATGCTCATGGATTGGCAGGATTCATATAGTAAAAATGGTTATCTTCCCGAAGGCAATCTACAGATTCAATGCAATCCCCATCAAAATTCCAACTCAATTCTTAGAAAGAGCAATTTGCAAATTCATCTGGAATAACAAAAGACCCAGGATAGCCAAAACTATTCTCAACAATAAAGGAACCTCTGGTGGAATCACAATCCCAGACCTTAAGCTGTACTACAGAGCAATTGTGATAAAAACTACATGGTATTGGTACAGTGACAGGCAGTTGATCAATGGAACAGAATTGAAGACCCACAAATAAACCCATGCACCTATAGTCACTTGATCTTTGACAAAGGAGCTAAAACTATACAGTGGAAAAAAGACAGCATTTTCAACAGATGGTGCTGGCTCAACTGGCGGTCAACATGTAGAAAAATGCAAATCGACCCATTCCTTTCGCCTTGTACAAAGCTCAAGTCCAAGTGGATCAGGGACCTCCACATCAAACCAGATACATTGAAACTAATAGAAAGTAAAATGGGGAAGAAGCTCGAGCAAATAGGCACAGGGGGAAATTTCCTGAAGAGAACCCCAATAGCTTCTGCTCTAAGATCAAGAATTGACAAATGGGACCTCATAAAGTTGCAAAGCTTCTGTAAGGCAAAAGACACTGTCAATAGGACAAAACGCCAACCAACAAATAGGGAAAAGATTCCATATTATACCAGTCAGAATGGCTAAGATCAAAAACTCAGGTAACAGTAGATG
>JADRCD010159226.1:0-20567 GCA_019843815.1 Montemys delectorum | reverse complement strand
TCTATCTATCTATCTATCTATCTATCTATCTATCTATCTATCTATCTATCTATCTATGAATAAAAGAGATTTATTAGAATGATTTACAGACTATGGTCTAGCTAACCCACAATGTCAGCCTGTGAATGTAAGGTCAAAGAACACAATCCATTTGTTCAGTCCATGAGGCTGGATGTCTCAGTTGGTCTTCTGTATATACCAGACTCATGAAGAAGTAGACTCTGATGCCAGTGAAGAAATAGACTTGAGAGTGAGAGCAAGCAGGCAGAAAGAGAGAGAGAGAGAGAGAGAGAGAGAGAGAGAGAGAGAGAGAGATTCATTTTTCCACATCCTATATATATGCTTCCAGCTGAAAGTCTGGTCCAGATTAAAACTGAATATTTCCAAGTCAAAATATGGATTAAAGGTTTATCTTCCTACCTCAAAGAAACGGCTCTTCCCTCTTCAAATGATTTAATTATGAAAAACTCAGTCACATTGTTGCCCAGTCCTTTTGGATTTTAGTTAATTCTAGATGTAGTCAAGGTGACAATGAGTAATAGCCATCATACATGCCCACCATTATGTTGGCATTCACTAGGATGACATCACGAAAGCTATGAAGATGCCTGTGTAATGTTCCCGAGCATGCAAAACCAAGATGGAAAAAGAAGCAGAAAAAAAAAAAACCTAAAAAAACAAAAACCAAAAATTTCTTTTATGTACAATAATGGTTTGCATATACTTGTTCCAGGGAATGGAACTATTAGAAGGTGTGGCATAGTTGGAGGAAGTGTGTCACTGTAGGAGTCGGCTTGTAGATCTTCCTCCTAGCTGCCTGAGGATGCCCAGTCTGTTCCTGGCTTCCTTCAGATGAAGATGTAGAATGCTCAGCTGCTCCTGCACCATGCCTGCATGGATGCTGCCATGTTCCTGCCTTGATGACAATGGACTGAACCTCTGAACCTGTAAGCCAGCCCCAATTATATGTTATTTATAAGACTTGCCTTGGTCATGGTGTTTCTTCACAGCAATAAAAACCCTAACTAAGACATGGATGTATTACACATTGGTATTTTTCTATAGCAACAAGTCTCAGACAAACCTAGAAAGACTTTGGAATTTTGAAAGAAGTGAGATTTCCCATGAATATAAGTAAGTTGGGGTTGAAAGTACATCATTATCAACCAAAGCTCAAATATAAAAGAAGGGTGACATAGTAATTAGTCACCTTATCACAAGTCTAGGCCAATATTGCCTCCTGATATATTAACTTCTTACAGCCTCCCAATCTGTTCTTTCAGTATATATGCTGTTATTTATTTCTTTTTTAAATCTGGATCAGAATATTCACCTTTCCACTACCACAGCTTTATCTTTGCTTCCCTTCAATATCCTGTCCACACTGGAAGAATTGTAAGAATGAAGGATTTCTCATAATCTCTGTATAACATCTTGAGAACTTCTAAAAATTCAGAACACTTGCTCAAAGTTACCTTGTTTTCATCATGTGTGTAAAACTGCTTAGGTGAATGTGAAGCTCAAATTCTGACCCCTGCCTAGCACTTTAAGTGACTTTTCCATCCTTGCTTCCTGGAGTGTTATTCTCTATCTGTCCATTATGCATGTCTCTCTCCACCCTGGCTCCACCTTGAACATTTTCTGTACGTGACTACATTGGTGTCCCTGATATACTGTTTTGTTCGTCACTTAGTCATGTGCCTTCCTTCTGTTTTAGAGATTAGGATAAGGAATCTACCCCCACACAACAGTAGATATCTTTGCAGCTTCCCTCTACTTTTTGACTGTATTGTTATTGTTATTGATATTGTTACCAATACCTCAAGACAAGATGCAAAAGAATAAATTGAGATGAAGGGTTTCTCATAATTACATGGTCATTCAAAGTAGGATTAACTCCTAGGTATGCATAATTCTCTAGCTTTTACCTTACAAAGATCCTGGGACAAGATTTTTGTTTTGTTTTGTTTTGTTCTCTGTAGATTGTGATTCCAGTGATTCGCCTATTTCAATGATCCTATGCCCAGGTAACACTATTGCACTTAGAAAATTGTGTATGTTTTGTCCATTACATTTAATATACCTGACTTCCCGAACATAATTTTCTCTTGTCTACTTCTAACATGCTCAGAATACTTACATCAGGCTAGACATAGGAAACACATAACCAAAAGCTTCTTTTCTAATATAGTGTCTAAACACGTGATTTATTGAATCTCATACACTGCACAGTGCCATATGTTTTCTTCCTGATCACCTACCTGGTTGACAGGGTATTGTGACTATCATCCAGGCTGTTTCTGGTCAGCATGGGAGATCCAGTATGTTTTAGTAGTCTAAACAAAGGACAATATTCCAATGTGGGAGTTTCTGTTGAGCCAAACTACTTTTGCTTTATCAAATATCAAAAGAGAGGGACTGTGGGGATGGTCTAGTGGGTGAAAATCCATGCCTTTATGCCTGAAGACCTAAGTTGAATTCCATGGGAACCATACCACAGGAGAATTTCAATCTCTGCAAATTGTTCCTGAATCTGCTTTGCATGTGCTTGCCTCATCAGCACACTGAATACCTGAATAAAATAATAAATGGAATTAGAATAATGATTTACATCTTTAAAAAGTATAAAAGCACAAGTTAAAGTAAATAGGTTGGAGAATGCCTGACTGCTCCTGGACTCAGAAGGCAAAGAGGTGGCATCAATCCTTGTACTTCCTGTTCAAGTTCTTCTTGCACAAAACGCCTCCCACCATTTACATTACCCTTTGTGGTTTTTCTTGATGATGAATATGTGTGTGGTGGTGGCGATTTTCCTGCAGTTAGTAGGACTCACACAATCTCCAAAAAGAAATCCATATAGATTAGGCCCAGGAAAATGGTTGCTTCTCTTCTTTCCTTTCCTGGGCTCCTTCCTGAAGTATTGATCCTTTTATCCCTTTCACAAAACCCTGCAATAACCTGGCTCCCTTCACTCCTGGCCCTGGCTTTGTGGTGGGATTTATTATGAACTCTGGTTTAGAGACTTTAAACAGTCTATAATCCTGGCCAGACTCAGCCCAGCCACTCCTAAAAGCTTGCTAAATGAAGCATGACAAACGTACTCTCATTTAGTGGTGACTGGTGACAGCCAGGATGATGATGTATCCATTTCAGCCGCAGAAACAGGACATTTATTTAGTAATACCCTTCATCCTCTTTCTCCTCTCTGCCTCCCAGCCCAACCCCTAAATACCCTGCTTCTTGGAGACAATTATTCTTTCAGCTGCACTCAAATCCCTCCATTTCCAGAATCATCTGTGTAAAAGCATCTTCAGGCATGGGTGTGATGGCCAGGAATGCAAGATGGTGTCATTTGTTTCCTGAGAGTGAGGCTGCATCACAGAGCCAGAACCCAGGGGATCCCATTATCCCAGTCTGTAATGACACTCACAACTAAACATTCTGAACCTCCCAAGTTCATTATGAAAGAAATGAAAAATAGCATCTGCAAAATTATCATTTTCTTAAATTGGTGTAATGAAATTATGTATGCCCCTTCCCTGTTGGTTTGGGTAGCTAATGACTCCTGCTTACATTTGCCCTTGAAAATTGAAAAGACCTGCTTTTTCAAATACGGCAGAAAGCCTCCAAAGTTAAATCAAGATAGTCTGCAGTTTGTGTTGTTATCTCTTTGTGGCTTTACTTTGCATTTCCCTGATGACTAATGATATCGAGCATCTTTTCATGAGCTTATTGTTCATTTGCATATCTTTTAAGTGAAGCTTCTATTAGAGTGTTTGCCCATAATTTTATTAGGTTGTGCATCTTCTTGCTGAATGTGTTTTCTACATTCTGGACACAGTCCTTTGTCTGATATATGGCATATATTTTCTGTGGCTTGACATTTTGTTTTCTTAATTATGTCTCTTAAAGGGCTTTTTTTAAAAAATGCAGTCCCATGTTTTTGCTTTTCATACAATGGTTCATCATTTTCATCTAGGAAGCAATTAATCATCTCTGCTTATCTCAGGTTCAATTTCTTCACTACTATATTATATGAAGCTTATAATTTTATGTTTTATACTTCAGCTAGCCCTACATTTTTAGTCCTTTTGTAGGCTGTGTAGGGTAATTTCAAAGTTTGTTTTTCCATTAATAGTAATATCTAGCATCATTATTACAAAATTTTGCCTTTGGCCATCTAGTTGACTCAGTATTTTCTCATAAAGCAATAGACTGCTTTTGTGTACTCTCTGTTCTTCTCTTTTGATTTACATGTCTTTCTTTGTTTTCACTAATGCTGATTTTTTCCTCCACTGTAGCATCCAATTTTATTTTAAGAAGTTATCTGCATGATGACTGTTGATGGTAAAAATCATAACACAAATCCAATTAGAGACTTATGGAACTAAAAGTAATGATGATCATGTTGTCTCCTTTCCAATTCTGGAACTCAGCAAGCACAATAAAAGCTGTCTTAATCACTGAAATTTGTAAAGTAGCCAAATCATATTTTAAAACTTCTCATGAAACCAAGGTCATTTTTCAAACACTCATCCTTACTGTATCTCATACTAGCATCCTGTTCTCTCTAAGATCTATACTAGCATGTTCTCATGCAAGGTCCAAATTTGCTCACCTTACATATTAACATTTGTCTTTCTAGTACATTTCTCTGATGGCCTAGATGTAAATGAGAGGTATGTTTAATATACTGGGTCCCTATAGCAGACTGAGTTGTGGGTCAACTGATACATATACACATACACATTGTATTAGTTTCCGTTCCTGCAAGGAACACCATGATCAAAAAAGCAAGTCGAAGAGGAAAGGGTTTATTGGGATTCCATGTCCATATTTTAGTCTAGCACATACACACACACACACACACACACACACACACACACACACACACACACGAATGGGAACTCAAGGCAGAAACCTGGAGACAGGAGATGAAGAGGCTGTGGATGGGTGCTACTTTGCTATTTATTCCTTATGTCTTGCTCAGCCTGCTTTCTTATGAAATCCAGGACTAAGTGGCACAGGGGTAACATGACTCACGAAGGGCTGGACCACCGTCTCCTTTTCTCTTCTGACTAAAAATTATGCTATGTTGACACAAATCTAGCCAGAACATGTGTGCATTATTTGGTTATATAAAGATAGGACCTTGTAAATGCTGTATCTTAATGCAAAGATTTCGTTTTCTTGGGGCTAATGTTAGACACCAAAATAAAAACAACCTTTGAAGAGACATATGTCATTTGACATGCCTCAACACAGTGCTCCTCAAGTGAAGGTTCTTGTGTATCACTTTGTGGGTGGACGAGATTGGAAAGAGATGGGTAGATCACTGCTCTACAAGTTTTGAACTATGAATTACTGTCTGTATATTGCCTTTCACTTTTTGTATATTGTATTTTTAAGCTTATCTTCACTCCCAGGACCATCAAACCAACCAGTCAGAACAGATTACAATAAGAGCAGGGACAAATCCTTACATTGAGACTGGGCAAGGCAACCCAATAGGAGGAAAGGGGTCCCAAGAGCAAGCAAGATAGCCAAAGACACACTTCACTTCCATTTTTAGGAGTCACACAGAAACATCAAGACAACAGCCATAACATATATGCAAAGGATGCATGGCCCATGCAAGCTTTGCGATTGCTGCTTCAGTCTGTGTGAGCTCCATGAGTCTGGCTTAGTTGATCGGAAGGGGTACTCTTCCGCTATCCTTAACTCCCTGGCTCTCACAATATATATATGTGTGTGTGTGTGTGTGTGTGTGTGTGTGTGTGTGTGTGTGTATAAAATCTCCCTCCCTCCCTCCCTTACCCCTCTTTCTTTCTTTCATTCTCTCTCTCTTTTTCTTTCATTCTCTTTCTTTCTTTCTTTCTTTCTTTCTTTCTTTCTTTCTTTCTTTCTTTCTTTCTTTCTTTCTTTCTTTCTTTCTTCATTTTCAATAATTTTTGGTTTCTATCCTAGGTCTCTGGGCTATCCAGCCTCTGGTTCCTGATCCTCTAGGAATTGTTCAACGTGAGTTCCCTCTCCTGGTGTGGTGTGGGCCTCAAAATAGACAAGTAATTGGTTGGCCACACCCCCAAGTTCTATGCTATTTTTACCCTAGCACATCTTGCAGACAGGACAGAATGTAGGTCAAAGGTTTTGTGGCTGGTTATTCCCATTCCCCTCACTAGAAGCCTTGCCTGGTTCTGGCTCTGTATCCTCTATTACTAGGAGTCCTCACTAGGGTTACCTTCATACATTCCAGGGCGTTTCCACAGTACTAGGTTTCCATACAGCCCCCTCAAATGCCCTCCAATTAGTTGTCTCTCACATACTCTCTCCCTCCATCCCTTCCCCTCACTTGATCCCTCTTTTTCCCATAACCATCTACCCTAAGTCCACCCTCAAAATCATTTCTGTTTCCCCTTCCTAACTCCTACCTTGAGCCTTCCTTGTTATTTAGCCTCTCTGAGTCTGTTGATTGTAGCATGATTATCATTTTCTTAACAGTTAATATCCACTTATAAATCAGTCTATACTCTGTTTGTCTTTCTGGGTCTTGGTTACCTTACTCAGGATGATTGTTTTCTAGTTCCATCCGTTTGCCTGAAAATTTCATGTTGTCCTTTTTTTAACTGGTGAGTAATACTCCATTGTATAAATGTACCACATTTTCTTCATCCATTCTTCAATTGAGGAATATTTTGTTGTTTCCAGTTTCTGGCTATTATGAATAAAGCTGCTATGAACATAATTGAGTATGTGCCTTTGGGACAGGATGGATTGCTTCTTGGGTATATGCCCAAGAGTGGTATAGCTGGGTCTTGAGGTAGATTGATTAAATTTTTAAAAATTATTTATGTTAATTTTATATGTGAGCATTATATGTACACAATTTCTGTATCTCTAACTCCATATCTAATTCCTTTTGTGCTTCTCCAATTCCATTTTAAGCTCATGACTGTTTTTTCTTTATTAATCATGCAAATATGTGTATATGTGTATATATAAATATAGTCTAATGAGCCCATTTAGTGTTGATCATTTCTATATACATTAAGGGCTGTCCTCTTGGGATAATTTATGCTGTTAGGGGTCTCATCTCTGAAGAAAACTGACTATGACTCTCTCAACAGCAATTTCATCGCTCTAGCTATTGTCCTGGAGTGAGGGTTTGAGTAGATGATTTTTATTTATTTTTATTTTATTTTTTAGATGATTTTTAAATAATACTATCAGAATAAAACTTCTAAACTTTTACAGCATCATAGTCATTCACTAAACACAAAACAAGGTGAATACTTACCACTGGTAAGCATGAATTAATTAAAATTAAGACTCTGATGTTTACTCTTTGTAGTGACTATTCCTGGTTGTCAATTTAACTATATCTGAAATGAACTACAATCCAGAATTAGAAGGCTCACCTGCGGCCCTAATCTGGAGGCTGAGAGATACAAGTTTCCGACCTGAATCTTGGCATGGAGATCTTGAGGCATAGTGGCTATGAATCCCAGAAGATTAAGATAGGAAGATCTATGAGTTCAAGATCATCTGGGATTAAAGCTGTGGTGGCACACACTTTTAATCTGGGCCACACCATTTGCTGGAGACCTACATAAGGACATTAGAAGAAGGAAGGCTTGCTCTGCTTTGCCTGCTTGCCTTGTGGGACTGAGCAACTGCTAGATCCTTGGACTTCCATTCACAGTTGCTGCTGACTTTTGTTGGGAGTTGGACTACAGACTGTAAGTCATCCATAAATTCCTTTACTACATAGAGACTACATAAGTTCTGTGACTCTAAAGAACCCTGACTAATACACCCTTCTAGAAAATACAAAAATGCTACTGGCATCCCTCCTGTATTCTCTTTATCCAGTCAGCATTTCTATTTCTAGCTCCTGAGAATAGAGGCCCACTTAACAGTACATTGCTGTTCTAAGTATTTACATATTAAATTCCATTAAAAACAACTTTATTGGGATAGGAGATGGGTCAGTGTTAGAGTGTCTACTTTCTACACACTAGTCCCTATGCGTTTGATCCTCAGAACCATGCACACACAAATACACACACACACACACACACACAAAGGGTAGGAAAAAAGGAAATGAGGAGAGGGAAGAGGAAGAAAAAGAAAAGGGGGGACTATAAACAAGAAATAGAAATTATAGTTTTATTCTTGAAATAAATAAGTAAAAAAGAATAAGGATCGCTTTAAGACCATAGGATTGTATCAGATTTGTATATAGGATATTGCAGCAAATTTTACAAAAGGAGAAAGAAATATGCTCAATTCAGAGTTCAAGAAAGAAAAACACAAATTCTTAGTGAAAGAATTAAGGTAGGAGACAGGAGATGGAAAATTACAAAGAAAAAGATAATGGTTAGAGAATTCTGTTTAAAGCAACTTAGCAAGATACTTTTTGCAACTCAAGGTGATTAGACATAATCTGGAGATTTGGTGGATATTCAGAGTGGAGAAATCCGATCAGATGTTTAGTATGTTCAGCTTTCAAAATAATCATATGAACATAATTCTTATATACTCCTGTCCAGAGTATAAATCTGTGCAGCCATTGTGGAAACCAATATGGATATTCTTGATAACACTAAAAGTTATTGAGATAGTGAAACTATCTCATTACAATTTCCAAGCCATTTCATGCCTAGATACATAGTACACAGATACTCTGTACCTATTCTTATTGCTGCACAATTCATAATAGCCAAGTCAAGGAATCAATGTAGATGACTGGATAAAGAAAATGTAATTATGTGTGTGTGTGTGTGTGTGTGTGTGTGTGTGTGTGTGTGTGTCTTCATGTATCTCCCTTATATGTATAATCTCCCTTGAAGAAGGAAGATTATTTGGAAAGAGAAATATGACCATTAAGTGTGACTTGAGGACAAAGAGTAATGAGAAAGACACATAACATGGATGTGTGTAAGTGCCACAGTTAAACCATCGTTCACATAGCTATGGACACTAATAAAATATGGAAGAAAAAAGAAAAAAGGATGATATGGTCTGAACAAATTAATTTAGGAGGCTTGCTAAAATTTGACAAACAGAAAGTAGATTTTATGACTCTGAGAACAGATTTCAGAAGAGGCTGATGATATTTTGTCAGAGAGAATTTTCATCATCCCATTTGATCTGCCAGGATGGCCTGATAGACTCATATAATAGTTTACAATTGTGCTTAACTTTGCTTCCTGCTAGGGCAACTCTGGCTAATTCCTGCTTCCAAGCTCCCAAGAAGGGGCTGGAGCGCTTCCTAACTATACTTAGCCATAACTGCACCATCTTCTCATTCATATCCAGCTTCCTTCCAACGTTTACCCATTTCCAACAAAAGCCCTTTTGCAGTAAAGCACATTCAAAGGAGTCATTCTTCCAGGCTCTGCCTCTACAGATTTATTCCAAGGTCTAAGAATTATAAGATTGCATCAGAGAACATGAAGAACAGAACAGGTCACATGCCTTTCTGAGTTTCTTTTTGTGATCTAGCCTTCTTCATTTCTTTTCCTCTCTATCTTGTCACAGGTAAGAGCCAATAAATCATTCCAAGAGCTATGTAAGTATAGTCATGTATACACTTTTTATCATATAAGTTTATTATTTCTTCATTTGCATTTAAAAATATTTTTAATTAAAAAAGAATTAGATAACTCTTTCCCCTCCATTTCCTGCCCCCAGTCCTTCCTAGGTGCCTCCCCTCCAAACCCTTCCATAACCCCCAAAGCTGATAGTCTTTTTACTTTGATTGTTACTGTTACATTTTTAATGGTACAGGTCAGACTACTTACTCTGTATAATTTTCTCCTAAACTTTTATGCAAGACACTGTGTGCCATTCATGGACACTCTTTCTGGACCATTAAATCACATGGAAAAATTCTGCAGTCCATGTAGCATCCTTTTAAAGTTAAAGACAGCCTACATTAATGCCCTCTTTATTTGTAAGTTTGATTTCTTTTTTACTCATTATAGAAATTATTTCATTCCTGCCTTTAAATATATCTGGAGATTTCAAATTATGAGAGCAATTTAGCTATCAAATTGCTGTAATATGAAAATAACTAATTCAAATGAAACTGACAAAAACTGATGGATAAAAACTACTTAGAAAAATCTGTATCATGTTCTTGTCTAGGCCACTTTTATTTTTTTGAAATTTCTTATCCTATATATCATTAAATCTTTATTCCTATCATTCTTGGATTGTTTAACAAGGAAATTTTTCTTTGCTTCATCTTCTACTTTTAAAATTCTAAAGAACTGTGTTGAAGTCTAACATGCATGCAGTAGGATGCTCTGATTTCTGATGTGTCACTCAAGGACACATTACATGTGACTACCTCATGAAGTCATCTAGAGATAATGGAATGGGCTATTGTCATCATCTTGAAGAGTAACTCCATACCTCTCTTACTCAGTATCTAGTATCCTACTTTTTATTTCTATAAATTTATTTGCCACTGGTTCTGATCTATATAAATGGAACTATAACATTATATTCCTGCAACTGGCTTAAATTTCATTAATGTTTTATCTGTGAATATAACACTAACCGTACTTACTGTCTGCTCTTATCTTTTGTTTCTAACAAATATTTTGGTTTACTGTTGTATGACAATCCACTCAGTTGTGCAGTATAAACACATGAAAAGATGCTCAAAGTTGTTAGTCATAAGAAGAATGTGATCAAGCCTAGGGTATTATTTTGTTTGCACTAAGATTAAAATAATAGTACTGAGTCAAGAACATGTATTAGTAATGGTACAGAGGAATCAGAACATTCATAGATTGGTGGTAGGGATGCAAAATAATGTAGCCTCATGGGAAAACAGCCTGGAATTAAGTTTCTCAAATTTCAAAGATAGAGTTTCTGAGTGATATAATATTTCCAGTTCTAGGAATAGCTCAAGATGTGTGTGTGTGTGTGTGTGTGTGTGTGTGTGTGTGTGTATGTGTGTGTGTGTGTGCGTGTGTGTGTGTGTAAAGTTTGAGAAGAATAAATGTTGGATAACCTTGGCCACAAGCTTTTACAGTTGAATGCAATAATAATTCAAAAGAGCAAAGTACACTTAAAATTGATGCACTAGGAATAACCTTCTGACTTGGACTCCAGTGGCATAGGATATAATATAAAGTATTAGTGAATGTGATTGCATCAAATTTAAAAGCTTCTGTACAGCAAAAGAAAGAAGAGACAAAATGAGGAGATAGCCTACATAATGGAGGAAAAATCTTTGTCAGGGACTCAGCTTATCAATATCCAGACTACATAAAAACTCAAGATATTATAAATCAAAAGAACAAATAATCCAGTCAATAAATGTATTAGTAAACTGAATAGATGCCTTACATGTGAAAAGTTCATCAAGAAAATGTAAAACTGTTCAATATCTTTTGGTCAAGGAGATGCCAATTAAACTATGTTGTTTTTTCATCAATCAGAATGGCTATTGTCATGACAAGAAGAAACAATAACTGCTGGGAAGAATGTGTAAAAATTGAATTCTTGCCCATTGTTCATGGAAATACAAATTAGTTTAGTCACTATGGAGATCAGTATAGAGTTGCTCAAAACAATGTAATAAAAATAGTACTGCCATATATAACTCTTCCATTTCTAGATAGATATTTGAGCAAATCTTAGATATTCCTGAATATGCATGCTTATCGAGATTATAACAGTACCATACAGTCAAATTATGAACTCAGCCTAGGTATCCTTCAACACAGAATAGAAAAAAAATGTGCTATGCATTCTCCACTATATTGCCTTTTACTCAGTCACAAAAATGAATGAAATGGTGTCATTTGCAGGAAAATATATGAAGTTGGAGATTATTATATTTAGTGAAATAAACTAACAAAATAAGCTATACCCACTAATATAAATATTATGTGTAGAATTCAGAAATAAGACACAAGTATATCTTGCATGGATCATCTACACAAATCCAGGTCTAGCTGTGGAAACACATTTTGTACACAGCCTTTTCCTGATAAACCAACCTAGAACCAATCCTCTAGATGTAAATCTTGCATGTCAGTTTTCCCTGTTGAATCTACAAAAATCAAGCCCAGCCACACAACTTCAACACTTCTTGGAATAGCACTAGCAATGCGGGTTCTGTAATAGCCCGTGATTGAGGCAACCTTGAATCTCACATCAGACAAACAACCAAAGAAGAAGTCTACATGCCCAAGTCACATCTCTAAAGATAAAAAGAAAATTCCAAAAGCCAAGACAATATGTTTATCCCACTCCAAACCTTCTAGTCTTATAGAAATGTACTTCAAGCCACCAAGCCAATGACTAAAATTCCATCTAACTTTCTGAAACATGAAATAAAACTTAAGTTGAAAACTTCAAGAACACAAACAAAAAGTTCATGGGAAAGCCTCATGAATTGATTAGATCAAATGGAAGATAAAATATGTCAGGTCTTGAAGGTGGGAGAATTTGGATCACTCAGTCAAAGAAAAAGTTAAATCTCAAAAACTCCAAGAAAATACACAGAAATGATGGGACTATAAAAAGATAAAATCTATGATAATGTGTATAGATTTAGGAGAAGAGGCATAGACCAAAGCCTATTAAATCTTTTCACAAAACCATAGAAAAAAACTTTTATAATATAAAGAAATAGATGCCTATTAAGATGACATCAATAGTTGTCTGCAAGACATTCAAAAGACCAAGTAGATGAAACCAAAAAGGAAATTTCCACATTTTTAATAATCAAAACAGTATATGTAAAGAACAAAGAAAGGCCATCAACAGTGGTCCTATGAATTGTAGCTTGGTTATCGATGGCTTAACAGCTAATATGTACATATAAGTGAATACATACATTATTTGTCTGTCTGAGTTTCAGGCACCTCACTCAAGATGACTTTTAGTTCCATTCATTTGTCTGAAATATTCATGATGTCACTTGTTTTAATAGCTGAGTAATACTCCATTGTGTAAATGTACATTTTCTCTTATTCATTCATCTGCTGAGGGACATAATAGAAATAGTTTCCAATTTCTGGCTATTATGAATAGATCATCAATGACTAAGGCTAAGCAAATGTCTCTATGGTCAAATGAAGCATCCTTTGGGTTATATGTTCAAGAGCAGTATAGCAGGACCTTGAGATACATTAATATCCATCTTACTGAGAAACACTGATTTACATAGCACATGTATAAGTTGGCACACCTACTAGTAATGTATGAGTGTTCCTTGACTTTTGTTTCTCAACTCACAAATCAAATGTTATCTTTTATTTATTTTCTTCTCTGCATTAGAAATGACACTGTGAATTTTGGTGTTTATTTATTAATATACTTTACATCCCAATTACATCCCTCCTTCTTCTCCTTCAAGTCCTATCCTTACAAATCTCACCTCCCATTACATCCTCCTGTTCTCAAAGAAGAGGAAGATCCCTTTGGGTACCACGCCACCCTGGGACATTAAGTTGCAGCAGGACTAAGATCATCCTCTCCCACTGAGGCTCAATCAGGCAGTCCATCTAGGGGAAGGAAATTCAAAAGTAGCCTCCTCTTCAATTATTAGGGGACCCACATGAAGACCAAGCTACATATCTGCTTACAAATGTTAGATCCAGCCTCTGCGTGCTCTTTGATTAGTGATTCAGTCTCTGTTTGCCCAGGTGGGTCCAGGTTTGTTGACTCTGTAGGTCTTCGTGTGGTGTCCTTGACCTCTCTAGCTCTATAAATTCTATACCCAACTCATACAAGTGTCCCTGAGCTTTGTCTGATGTTTGTCTATGGTTCTCTGCATCTGCTTCTATCAGGTGCTGGATGAAGCCTCTCAGGAAACAATTATGCTAGACTCCTGTCTGTAAGCATAGCAGAATATCATTAGTCGTCTTAGGAGTTGACTCTCTAGCATGGGATGGATCTCAAGTTGGGACAGTCCTTGTTTGTTCCCTCAATCTCTGTACTTTCTTTCTTCCTGTGCATTTTGTGGCCAAGACAAATGTTGAGTTGAAGGTTCTGTGGTGGGTTGATGTCCCTGTCATTCCACTGGAGTCTCACCTGGCTATAGGAGGTGGCCATTTCACTCTCCATATTGCCAGCTATTAATGGTCTCAGATAGGGTCACTACTACAGACTCCTGGGAGCCTCCCTTGTCTCAGATCTACAACTAGTCCCAGAGATGCTTCCAAACTATTTCTGTTCTCACTTCCAGACCTCTCCTACTACCCTCCAAGAAGCAATACTCTGCCCCATTCCTCTCCTCACCCCCTCTCCTACCCAGAGTAATTTTTAATGTACCAGAAGCACTTAAAGAATTGTTACAATCCACAGATCCAAAGAAACTAAGTAATAAGGAGAGCTCAAGGGAGGATGTGTGAATTTCACTCAGAAGGGAAATACAATAGACATCAGAGGTAGATGGAGGATGAAAGTTCCTCTTAATCTACATACTTTCCAGGATGAGCTATCCCTTCATTTGTTGACTTTTGTGAGATGAAATCTCAGTGTAGTTTTGATTTATATTTCCTTGATGGTTAAGGATGTTTAAGTGTTTCTCAGACATTTGAGGTTAATTTATTGAGAACTCTCTGTTTAGATATGTACCCCATTTTTAATTGGCTTATTTGTTTTGTTTATATTTACTTTCTTGGCTTATTTATAGATTTTGGATATTAGACTTCTTTGATGTGCAATTAGCAAAAATATTTATTTATTTTCAAGGCAGCCACTTTATCCAACTATGGTGTCCTTTGTCATGCAGAAGCTTCTCAGCTTTACCTGTCCCACTTACTAATTGATGATCTTAGTTGACTGTGCTAATGGTATTCTGTTCAGAAAGTCTTTTTTCCTATGCCAATGAGTTTAAGGCAATTCCCTACATTATCTTTTATAAGATTCACTGTGTTTGACCTTCTATTGAAGTCTTTGATTCAGTTGGAGTTGTGTTTTATTTATAGTGATAAGTATGAATTTGTCTTTTTTTTTTTGACACGCAGCTATCCATCTTGACCAGTGATATTTGATGAAGGGTGATAGATTTTTTGCAGTGTCTATTTCTAGTTCATTTACCAAAAATTAAGTATCCATAGGTGTGTGGATTAATGGCTGGGTATTCAAATTGATTCTATTTATCAAGATGTCTGTTTTTGTACCAATCCCATGCTGTTTTTATTACTATATCTTTGTAGTACATCTTAAAATTGGGGATGGCACACATCTGGAAGTTCTTTTATTATTCTGGATTGCTTTCCATAGGAAGGTACAAAAGTTTGTTAAAAAATTGTGTTGGAATTTTGATGGGGATTACATTGAATTCTATTTGATAGGATGACCATTTACCTGTTACTCATACCAACCCACAAACATAGCAGATCTTTCCATCTTCTTATATTTTCTTCAGTTTCTTCCTTCTGGGACTTGAATTTTTTTCACATGGGTCTTGTATAGAGTCACTCCAAGATGTTTTATATTATTTGAGGCTATTGTGAATGAGGTAATTTCTCTGGTTTCTTCTCAGACAGTTTATATATATGAGGGCTACTGATTTTCATGAGTTAATTTTAAATCCAGGTATTTTGCTAAAAGTATTCATCAGCTATAGGAGTTTCCCAGTAGAAATTTTAGAGTTACTTATGTATACTAGCATGTCATCTACAAATGAGTATACTGACTTCTTTCTTTCCAATTTGCACCCCTATGGTTTCCCTTAGGGGTCTTGCTGCTGTAGTTGACTTCAGTTGTTCTATTGAATAAGTATGAGCAGAACAGACAGCCTTGCATCGTTCCTGATATTAGTGGAATTGCTCTGAGTTTCTCTCCATTTGAGTTGATGTTGTTATAGTTTTACTGCAAATTGCTTTTATTATGTAAACTTATGTCTTTTGTATCCCTAAATGCTACAGGATTTTCATCATAAGGGGGTGCCTTTTTATTATTTTTATTTGTGTTTATGTATGCCACATATGTGTAGTTACACACAGAAACCACGAGAGACCTTCAGGTGTCCTGGAACTAGAATTATAGGTGTTTGTGTTTACCTGTTGTAGGTACTGGGAGCCAGACTTGAGTCCTTTGGAAGAGTAGCACATCCTTTTAGAAACTGAGCCATCCCTCCTCCTTAATATTTAGAGAAAATAATAAAAGTATTTATTCACATGTAGACTTAACTGAAATATCTCATCAGTGGAGTTGGTTATATGATCTGATATTACGTGCTTGAACATGCCTACATGTTGTTATTATTTTTGGATAAAATATAAAAGTACATGCTTAGGAGGACATTAGAAACTTCTGTACTACTAAATTTTATTTTATTTATTTAATTTTATATGTTACTACTTCTTGAAATACAGTCTTACTATATATTAAGGCTGGCCTTGAGCTAACTCTTGATCCTCCTGACTCAAATATCTGTTGTTTAGATTTTGAGTGTATACCATAATGTTCAGCTCTTAGGGTCTGTTGTCTGTGTGTTGTTAAAAAGAGCCTGGCATGATGACACATACCTGTAATCTTAGCACCCAGGGAGCTGAGGCAGGAAGATCAGAAGATAGAGGTAAGTTCCAGTTACATAACTTGCCTCTGTCAAAAAAATAAAATGAGAAGCTGTAGTAAAAAGTGTGTGTGTGTGTTCAGGATGGAACTTAAGGCCTTTACATCATTATTGGTGTGATGATTACAAGAGTGTATGTAATATAATTGCCCACATTAGTTGAACTGTGTATTTAAGATCAGGGCAATTTTCTCTGTGCATAATGTACTCATCAGCCAAGTTGAAGAAACTATGGTAACACTTATCACAGACAAAAGGGTTAATTTTTTTTAATGATATAAAAGGCTTATGCAAGCTTTTTCTCAAAAGCAGATAACATTAAAATGAAAATGATTACTAAACTGACATTTCATTAAATTAAATACAAATTGTCCATAAATTAATGGAAATTTATAGAACTTTGTGCTTCACAAAGTTAAATTAAACCATGTGATAATGCTCAGCTTTTAAGAGAGTACTAGTTGAACAGGAATGAAGTGTACATATTTCTATAAGTATACTTACTATTGCATGAGTATATGGAAGAACACTGCTCTAATGTATTGTTTATTTGAAACGAAGTCCATCCTTGATATGTAATTTAGTTTAGAAAACATCATGTTTAGTATACTTGTTCTACTTATAGATTTTCCTACAGGTGCAATCATAGATTAATCCAAATATATATAAACAGAATCGTCTCCATCTCTATTTGAGCCAAGAAACTAAAAGCACTAAAATTAACCATATAAAAATAAAAACGTAGGTTGGGTGTGATAGCACGTGTCTTTAATCCCAACATCCAAGAGGCAGTGCTAGGAGCATATCTAGGTGGCCAGCCTGGTCTACAAAGCTAGTTCCAGGAACACCCAGTGCTGGAAACCCTATCACAAATAAAATAAGATAAGATAACACAACATAACATAAGATAAAATAAAATAAAATAAAATAAAACTAACTGTATCCTTTCTCTAGATTTCAGAGAGACCACTATAGCATTTTAAAGGTTAGGTACAAATCTTTAAAGTAATATATAATAGCATTCATTTACATCACAGTGCGAAGTGGACAGCATAAAGTTGCTGTTCAGAGACATTATGTTTGGAAATGCATAAAATGCTTTTTGATGTCAACAAATCGATGAGTCACTCTAGATCTTAGGATGAATGAGAAGGACAGTCAAAGGTTATTGTATAACTTACAAGACTATTTTCACGTTTCTCAAAGTGTTAGCTGTTCTGGTATTTTATAGTATTTTTCAGAGACCAGAGAACATAAACCAATTGGTAAGCTTGCTGTTTTAGATGGCCTGATTACTATTTTAAACTGCTTATTAATAGTGTTATGCTTGCCAAACTCTCTTATCCAATATTATCAGTATTTCATACCTTACAGAAAGCATAAGGAAGGGGTTTGTGATTCACATTTAGGCATCGCCTATAAGCACAGGATGAGATGTGTTGTAAAAATGATCTCTAGTTATTATCCTTCCATGTTCCTTTGTAGTATGATTTTAGTACTACCCATTAAAAATAGAAAATGTATTTTAAGATTCGAATCTCAGGTGACCTTGTAGCTAGGTCTAACCAACTGCATACTGAAATTGTGATGGTATGTGGATATATTATTTCAGGCTTCAACACTCTTTAAATGCTTGAATTATTTCTAGCAAGACCTTCTCAAGATGGTGGGCAAGATCATGCTGGTTACTCAGGTAATAAGAGATGAGGACCCACTTCACTGGGTTGTTCCAGCTCATTTGAGTTTTACCAACAGAAAATGAATACCTACACTGGACTGGAAAGATGGCTCAACAGTTCAAAATGCTTATCACTTTTGCAGAGGACCCTGCTTTGGTTTCCAGACTTCATGTGGCAGCTCATAATCATATACTCCAGAGGGATCTGACACTTTTATCTGGTTCTCTGGGTACCAGGCATGTGTGTGGTGGTGCTCTTATATACATGCAGGTAAAATACTAGTACACAAAAATATAAATGAATATACTTCTTGTCAAGTATTATGTAAAGTTTTGTACTGGTTTGTCTTCCCTTGTGATGGTAGTCACTCAGATGATACCACCTAGATAGGAATATGGAGTCTAGACAGATATGCGACTACTCTGTAACCTAGATTAATTTTAAGGGAATTTTTATCATCTACTTTTTCTCAATAATATAAAAACAACAGTAACATATTAATGGAATGTTATGATTATTACATGTGTTAATATTATCTGCACTTCAAGCAAGAAAAGTAATGATTATGAAAAAACTTACATGTACCAAGTATCAAATGAGAAGTAAAGGCTGGGGGGGGGGGGCACTGGTCCCTGGCACAAACTATGGAAAGACTTAATAGGCAGAATCTTTTCTCAGATCCTGCACTCTAAGGCTAGCAGACAGGCAAAAAAGGAGAGATAAAGCCAATCCCTTAGAGTATATATAGAATTTCTCAAAACTACAGCAAAACTATCAATATACCAATCTTTTAAAAAAAAATTCTGATTATTTTGTACCTCTGTGGCCCAGAGGAAATATGTGCTAAATACCTCACTGCTTTGATTATCATGTGTAGAAGATGAAATGGAAGGCAGAGTTACGAACAAGACAGTTATATTCATGTCAAGCTGGATCCCTGATAACAATTGAATAAAGCATCCTAATATAGTGAAGTGCAAGAGTTTTCTTCCTTGGCTGGATAACTTGACACAGATTTCAATATAAGAAAAAGGAGTCCTTCCTTAGACAGTGTCTTGGAAGAGATAACCTCTATCAGCATCCAGAGATACCTTTTGTGTGACACACCCAGACCCAACAACTGCCTCCCAGATAACCATTGACATTTCCCTGAGAATCACTTGTGGTTCACTGCATTTAACTAACTGAGAAATTTCCAGGAGATTACACTCACTTTTTGGACAGGATGAAATTCATTCAGAAAAGAGGAAACTTGCACAGCCCTGGCCTAAGTCTCTGGTTTCCATCGAGTGGGATCAGACTGCGTCTCACCTTCTGCTGAACTCAATTTGTACTTGTCTTTCTCCTCTGTCCCATCCTGAACTTCTCCCCACCCTTTTCCTAAAAGTACTTCCGCCATTCATCATACACATTAAAATCAACATTCCAGTTTTTGCTTGTTGGGAATCAAGCTTTAACATAAGAAAGAAATGTCATTTCTGACCTTGTATCAGCAGCCTGTCAGGGATATTCAGAATGATTTCACAAACCAAATTTGAAAGATGACAAGAAAATAATATATTAGCTTTAGCAACTACCTGGAGAGAAGATGCACTTAGCAAAAGCATTGAAGAAAGGATCAAAGTGTGCATGCAAGTGTCTCCATACCATCTCCCTTCTGCTTCCCTGGATGTCATATCTCCTGCCTTCTCAGATACATGCCTAAAGAATACTCAATGAGTCTCGTCTGGGCTCAGACACACAGTCCTCTTCTTGACTGGGAGCA
This sequence comes from Montemys delectorum, assembly GCA_019843815.1. Lineage (NCBI taxonomy): Eukaryota > Metazoa > Chordata > Mammalia > Rodentia > Muridae > Montemys > Montemys delectorum. Next base: position 568 of record JADRCD010159226.1, on the reverse strand, counting down.
AGAATTCTGAGAGTTAATTTTGTCCAAGGAGTCTGATGTGCAGGATCCTTCCTATATAAAAACTTTAAGGGCAGCAAGACTAGAAGTCTACTTTGTTTCTCTGGTTCAATTCTCCTTTCTTGTTTATAAACCATGTAAATGATTCTAAGCCCTGAGGGCAGAGAATAGCAAGAGATTATTTAGGGCTGGATTTGCTCAAGTCAGGAGCACATTTCATTTGGGTGAAGTAATAGGATCCTTGCACTCAGGAGACTGAAGGAGGAGGATCTTGAATTCAAGGCTAGGGTTATATAGCATCATTTATCTTAAAAATCAAAAGTAAATGAATAGAGCACATTTGGTGGCCCACATCTTTTATTCCAGAATGGAGGGAAAGGATTTATGAAGATCATCACTTCAAGGCCATTTTCTTTTATGTAGTGTTTGACTCCAACTATGGCTACACGAGAACCTTCCTTAACAAAAGAAAAAATAAGGAGAGAGAACCAGAGCCAGAGACACAGAGAGAAAGGGAGAGATAAAGAGATACACAAGCACACACAGAGAGAGACAGAGAGAGAGAGAGAAA